>JASAMZ010003771.1:0-45000 GCA_030248115.1 Linhomoeus sp. GSCO2_2
ACCAACATTGTGGACTGACAAAACAAGATGTACCCTCTCAGTAGGCCAGAACATGCCCAAAAGTCTCTCAAGAAGCGTCTCTGTAAGGACAATAGCCAGATGGCCGCCCAAGCCTCTGCAGTGAGACTGCGCGGTGCTCTGATTGTACAAGAGATCATGAAAGAAGTGAAAGCAATAGCCTCCATAAATCGCTCCGGTTGAAGGGTCGGCCTTAGCGATGCTAGAGCAGTTCTCGTAGCCTTCGCTGGCTGCGTGCACTGAAAAGCTGGTGTTGTAGACAGAAAACTGAAGAAGAAGAGTTTTCATGAAATTCCTACCTGCAGTGGCAAGAAATATTGGAAGAATGATTGATAACGACGACACCATTATTTGCTACGTGCTATGTATGTAGGTTTGAGAGCGATGTTCGTTGTCTACAATGCTCCGAATGCTCTACAACGTTGTGATAGCCAATCCCTCGATTTGCGGAAAAGGTCGTTTCTATGCAGTGAAATGACAGCACCAGTTGTCATGACTGGTGGTGCAGTGGTTATCACAATACGTTACAGGCGCAGGACTAGGCCAAACCCATTAACTGGTACATACTTGCCGAACAGTTGTGCTTGTCAAATCCGAACCTTACACGTCACATTGTTCATCAAGGCGCCAGACGAATTCAGTGCTAGTGCGTTACTGCCAACTGAGAGAATGATAAACAAGATGTAACTGGTGTGTTTTGTTCTAGTGAAGATGAGAATACAGTGCGTTGTGGTGAACTGACAAGGCTTCTCCAACTGGAACCTACTTTGGCATCTAACAATGAAATTACTCACCCTTGGTTGGTACGCGCGCACTTCGCTACAGACATAATAATATGTACTTTCAGTACGCGCGTACTTTCGCTTCAAAAGTGAGGGCTGAGGTGAAGATTTGCAGAGAAGACAAATTCCTTTTGAATCATGGCCTCCAAAGTTGCAGTGGTGGGTCAGCCGCCTTTCAGCGATAGAATGCAAAATGACTATGCATTCACCTTACTTCCAGGTCACTGGCTCCAACAAGGGCATTGGCTTGGCCATTGTCAAAGGGCTCTGCAATAAGTTTGGCGGTGACATCTACTTGACATGTGAGAAAGCACACATTCACCAACATTTTTTTCGTCAATTGACGAACAGAAGTGAGAGTTCGGAATAATCGCTATGAAAACCATTCAGCGCGCTTGGTGAGCGCCGGAGAGAAAGCTGTCGAAAATCTTCGTAAGGAGCTGACTCCTGAAGCAGCCAAGAAGCTCAAGTGTCACCAGCTGGACATCACTGACGCTGCAACTCTGACCAAGCTGCGCGATCACCTGAAGTCGACCTATGGGAGGACTGGATCTGCTGATCAACAACGCCGGAATTGTCGTGGTAGAAAGCCGATTAAAGTCCTGTTACCAAACGGTAGTTGAACGACATTTCAGGGCTATTCAACTGAGCCGGCAGAGGTGCTAGCAGAGAAGACGTTTCGAACCAACTACTATGGCACCAAGCAAGCTTCTGAGATCCTTTTCCCACTGCTGAGAAAGGGAGCCAGGTAAAACGTCGTCGTCGTCGTCGTCGTCGTCGTCGTCGTCGTCGTCGTCGTCGTCGTCGTCGTCGTCGTCGTCGTCGTCGTCGTCGTCGTCGTCGTCGTCGTCGTCGTCGTCGTCGTCGTCGTCGTCGTCGTCGTCGTCGTCGTCGTCGTCGTCGTCGTTGTTGTTGTTGTTGTTGTTGTTGTTGTTGTTGTTGTTGTTGTTGTTGTTGTTGTTGTTGTTGTTGTTGTTGTTGTTGTTGTTGTTGTTGTTGTTGTTGTTGTTGTTGTTGTTGTTGTTGTTGTTGTTGTTGTTGTTGTTGTTGTTGTTGTTGTTGTTGTTGTTGTTGTTGTTGTTGTTGTTGTTGTTGTTGTTGTTGTTGTTGTTGTTGTTGTTGTTGTTGTTGTTGTTGTTGTTGTTGTTGTTGTTGTTGTTGTTGTTGTTGTTGTTGTTGTTGTTGTTGTTGTTGTTGTTGTTGTTGTTGTTGTTGTTGTTGTTGTTGTTGTTGTTGTTGTTGTTGTTGTTGTTGTTGTTGTTGTTGTTGTTGTTGTTGTTGTTGTCGTCGTTGTTGTTGTCGTTGTCGTCGTCGTCGTCGTCGTCGTTGTTGTTGTTGTCGTCGTCGTCGTCGTCGTCGTCGTCGTCGTCGTCGTCGTCGTCGTCGTCGTCGTCGTCGTCGTCGTCGTCGTCGTCGTCGTCGTCGTCGTCGTCGTCGTCGTCGTCGTCGTCGTCGTCGTCGTCGTCGTCGTCGTCGATAAGTAGTTGAGTGTCTTCAGGGTTGTGAACGTCTGCAGTAGAGCTGGCACATTGCACGCCTACGGGTATGCCATGGTGAAGAAGCTGAAGTCCGACAAGAACAGCACCAAGGAACTGGACGCCATTGCCGACGAGTTCATCAGGTACACCTACCTGTGCCCATTCTCTCCTGGCATTGTTTCGATTCTGAGGGAATTTACAGCAACCTATACGCTTCACGGGGCCAACCCTCCCACCCCCCCCCCCCCCCATGCAGTATGCACGCCAAACCACAGCACACTTCTCTTCAGTGCTCTCAAAGACGGCACTGCGGACAAGAAGGGCTTCGTAGCGGTGGGAGGTGCGGCCTGGATTCCAGGGGAATTCGTCCGCGTCTATTGCGTGTCCAAGGCTCTGGAGATCGCACTCACCTTCTGCCAGCAGAGGGAGATGCTGAAGAAGCGTCCCAACGACCAGATACAAGTCCATCCGGTAGGGGATGTCAAGTCATTGATTGATTGATCGGTCAACTGATAGAAGTCAAATTAAAACTGCAACCCGTCTACCTCCAGAGGGCTATACAAATGGATGTGGTTACTGGCAATGTTGTCCAATAGACCAGATGAGTACATCTGTGCGTACCAGTTTTCTGACACCAATGTCGTCTCCAAGTGGATCAGAATGATTCAGAGTGTCAAGTAAAGCGTCTGATTGTCTGTTGAAAGCCTTGCACAAACTCTGAAGTGCCATTTCCCCATTGCAGCTTCTTGCAATCGATTTCAAATTCCTACTTACCGTATTTCAGTGCTGTCCCGGCTACGTGGGCACCGACCTGAACAACCACGCGGGAAAACTGACCGTCGACGAAGGGGCTGAGATCATTCTGAAGCTGAGCTTCCTGCCTTATGAGAAGGAGAAGCTCTTCCGCTTCTGGTACGAGAACGATGGCCACGACTGGGACACCAGAACCTTCACCCTGTGAACTATTCAGAACAGGACCCATTCAGATGTACTGAAACAACGGTTTGATTAGGCTGGTTGAGTGAGATTAGGGTGCACTGTTTGTTCTGCTACGTTCATTCATGTAGCCTTGAGGTGCTTGCTTTGTAAGACGCTCTGCTTCCCTCAGAAATGTCAGCGTCAGGCGTCTCACAATTTTGCTAATAGATTTACATAGGACGATTGTGGTGGTGAGAATGCAGTCGACTGCGATTGACGAAGTCTTTGTCATGCGAACTTTTGGTAACACAGCTGGGCTGGTGGTGGTGCAATTCTCAGAGTAGCAGCGGTCTGCGGCAAACTCAGTATACTGTACTATACTATACTATAATACTGGAATTATAGTGCAGTATGACACCCTGGTGCAAACGGTCGATGCACTTAACGGTATCTTTTGACAAATGACGAGAGAATGATAACAAGATGTAACTGATGTGTTTTGTTTTAGTGAAGATGAGAATACAGTGCGTTGTGGTGAACTGACAAGGCTTCTCCAACTGGAACCTACTTTGGCACCTAACAATGAAATTACTCACCCTTGGTACACGCGCACTTCATTCTACCCTTGGTTGGTGCGAGCGCACCTCGCTAGAGACATAATATGTACGTTCGGTACGCGCGTACTTTCGCTTCAAAAGTGAGGTTGAGGCTGAAGATTCGTAGAGAAGACGAATTGACTTGAATCATGGCCTCCAAAGTTGCAGTGGTGGGTTCAGCCGTCTTTCAGCGATAGAAATAGAACTAGATAGAATAGATAGAACAAACAATTTCAACATAATTTGCATACCTAATATTCTTCCGCCACTGTATTACTGGGATAACAGGACATATCGTGATCCATTGATGATTTTGTGATTAAAAGTTTTAAGGTAGGTATAGCGCCGGAGGATGGGACGCCATGTAGCGTTTCGAAACGTCGCGCCAAAATAAACTAGCTTCTGTGTGGTCTACAAATACTTATTCGCTTCAAGCTTTATCAGAAGCATTATGTCCTTCTACATACGCTTCGAGAATCCAACATGATTAATGAACTGTGCATTCACATTACTTTTAGGTCACTGGCTCCAACAAGGGCATTGGTCTGGCCATTGTCAAAGGGCTTTGCAAGAAGTTCGGCGGTGACGTCTACTTGACATGTGAGAAAGCAGCACATTTACCCTCAGTTTCCCGTCAGATGACGGAACAGAAATGAGAGTTCAGAATAATCGCTATAAAACCATTCAGCGCGCTCGGTGAGCGCCGGAGAGAAAGCTGCTGAAGACCTTCGTAAGGAGCTGACTCCTGAAGCTGCCAAGAAGGTGAAGTGTCACCAACTGGACATCACTGACGCTGCCACTCTGACCAAGCTGCGCGACCACCTGAAGTCGACCTATGGAGGACTGGATTTACTGATCAACAACGCCGGAATTGGCGTGGTAGAGAACTGATTGGAAGTACGAATTGTTACCAAACGGTAGCTGAGCGACATTTCAGGATTCAACTGAACCAGCAGAGGTGCTAGCAGAGAAGACGTTTCGAACCAACTACTATGGCACCAAGCAAGCTTCTGAGATCCTTTTCCCACTGCTGAGAAAGGGAGCCAGGTAAAACTGAGTCGTCGTCGTCGTCTTCTTCTTCTTCTTCTTCGCCGTCGCCGTCGCCGTCGCCGCCGTCGTCCTCCTCCTCCTCCTCCTCGTCGTTGTTGTTGTTGTTGTTGTTGTTGTTGTTGTTGTTGTTGTTGTTGTTGTTGTTGTTGTTGTTGTTGTTGTTGTTGTTGTTGTTGTTGTTGTTGTTGTTGTTGTTGTTGTTGTTGTTGTTGTTGTTGTTGTTGTTGTTGTTGTTGTTGTTGTTGTTGTTGTTGTTGTTGTTGTTGTTGTTGTTGTTGTTGTTGTTGTTGTTGTTGTTGTTGTTGTTGTTGTTGTTGTTGTTGTTGTTGTTGTTGTTGTTGTTGTTGTTGTTGTTGTTGTTGTTGTTGTTGTTGTTGTTGTTGTTGTTGTTGTTGTTGTTGTTGTTGTTGTTGTTGTTGTTGTTGTTGTTGTTGTTGTTGTTGTTGTTGTTGTTGTTGTTGTTGTTGTTGTTGTTGTTGTTGTTGTTGTTGTTGTTGTTGTTGTTGTTGTTGTTGTTGTTGTTGTTGTTGTTGTTGTTGTTGTTGTTGTTGTTGTTGTTGTTGTTGTTGTTGTTGTTGTTGTTGTTGTTGTTGTTGTTGTTGTTGTTGTTGTTGTTGTTGTTGTTGTTGTTGTTGTTGTTGTTGTTGTTGTTGTTGTTGTTGTTGTTGTTGTTGTGGTGGTTGTTGTGGTTGTTGTTGTGGTGGTTGTTGTTGTTGTAGTTGTGGTTGTTGTTGTAGTGGTTGTTGTTGTTGTGGTTGTAGTGGTTGTTGTTGTTGTTGTGGTTGTAGTTGTTGTTGATGTTGTAGTTGTTGTTGTTGTTGTTGTGGTTGTAATTGTTATTGTTATTGTTGTTGTGGTCGTTGTTGTTGTTGTTGTTGTTGTTGTTGTTGTTGTTGTTGTTGTTGTTGTTGTTGTTGTTGTTGTTGTTGTTGTTGTTGTTGTTGTTGTTGTTGTTGTTGTTGTTGTTGTTGTTGTTGTTGTTGTTGTTGTTGTTGTTGTCGTCGTGGTTGTCGTTGTTGTTGTTGTTGTTGTTGTCGTCGTCATTACTAAGGATAAAACTTTGCAGGGTGGTGAACGTGTGCAGTCGAGGTGGAACTCTGTATGGCTACGGGGATGCCATGGTGAAGCGGTTGAAGTCCGATCAGAACACCATCAAGGATCTCGACGCCATCACTGACGAGTTCATGAGGTGCCATCCAACCATTGGCATATGCGGAACATTCATGAGACACCCATTTTATGGCGGGAGATCACAAATCACTGCGCAAAAACAAAACACCGTCTCTTTCAGCGCTCTCAAAGACGGCACGGCTGACAAGAAGGGTTTCGTGGCGGTGGGAGGTGCCGACTGGATTCCAGGGGAATTCGTTCGGGTCTACTGCGTGTCCAAGGCTCTGGAGATCGCACTCACCTTCTGCCAGCAGAGGGAGATGCTAAAGAAGCGTCCCAGCGACCAGATTCAAGTCCATCCGGTGAGCACTTTGTCGACTGATTGATTCAATCGGTCGACAGACCGAGGCCAAGTAAAATGAAACTGTCTAACTGCCTGCCGAAAGTTTTATTGAATCTTTGCTGTAGGTATGCAAAGATTGCGCATTACACGAATTTGCAACATATTGTAGGTATTGAATTTCAGAATTTCCATCTACCGTGCACTTCAGTGCTGCCCAGGCTACGTGGCCACTGACCTGAACAAGCACGCGGGAAAACTGACCGTCGACGAAGGGGCTGAGATCATTCTGAAGCTGAGCTTCCTCCCATACGAGAAGGAGAAGCTCTTCCGCTTCTGGTATGAAAACGAAGGCCACGACTGGGATACCAGAACCTTCACACTTTGATCTATTCATGCCAGGACCCATTCAGATGTACTGAAACAACAGTTTGATTAGGCTGGTTGAGTCAGAGTGAGGTAAGGGTGCACTGTTTGTTCTGCTACGTTCATTCATGTAGCTTAGAGGTGCTTGCTTTGTGAGAATCGCTCTGGTTCCCTCAGAAATGTCAGCGTCAGGCGTCTCACGATTTTGCTAATACCTAGATTTATGACGATTGTTGTGTGATAATGCAGGGGACTGCGATTGACAAAGTCTTTGTCACGCGTAAGAACTTTTGGTGACACAGCTGGGCTGGTGGTGGGACAATTCTCATAGTAGCAGCGGTCTGCGGCAAACTATGCCCCTCTGCAAGCATTTCGTAGGTACATGTAGGCACATACGTACCTACATACCTGTGCATACATAAGACGCGTTCCGTATTGGTTCTGGAATACTGGCAAGATAGAGGGGCATTGCTAAAGGTTCGAAGAACTGGGAAGAGAGCCGCTAGCACAACAGAGAAGGCAGTTTGGCCCCTTTCTTTCTCTCTCCTCTTCGCTCGCACGTGTGTTGCGTATAAGAGACCTTGCTGGTTGGCGAGCCAAAGACATGTGGGGAAGAGGGCGCGCGCCAAATATTGACATAGTGGGAACGACCATGCCGTCTATCGCGTCTCCACGTTAGTACCGCAGTACTCAAGTCGACTACACGTTGGGCAGTCTTGCTCGCTGTGGCTGTATAGGACGTGCGCGCGTGCTGTTTGATAAGACTTTTCAAGCACTGAAGTACTTGCGTGCGTACTCTTTCGCATATAAGACGGCCAACTGTAGTAAGACAGCCAACTCCTGTGAGCGTTGAAAGAATTCCGAAAATCAAACTTCTCGCCCCCGAAACATGGCTTTAAATGTTGCAGTGGTGGGTTGCTTTGAGTCTTCACGGACACTATCCATAGCTTGAGCACATAAGACATCTGCTCATTCCTGCAGGTCACTGGCTCCAACAAGGGCATCGGCCTGGCCATTCTCAAAGGGCTCTGCAACAAGTTCGATGGCGTCGTCTACATGACATGTGAGACGACTGATTCACAATAGGTTTGTTGTCAGATGATGAACAGTGTCACAGTTAAACTGCATCATTCAGCACGATCTCTGGAGCAGGGCGAGAAGGCAGCTGCGGAGCTGCGCAAGGAGCTCTCCCCTGATGCAGGCAAGAAGTTGAAGTGCCACCAACTGGACATCACAGACGCTGCCACACTGACAAAACTTCACGACCACCTGAAGTCGACCTATGGAGGACTGGACCTGCTCATCAACAACGCCGGCATCGCCTACTTGGATGACTTCATGAAGGTGACTTTGCAGTTGTGATTGTATCAATGCCTAGTGCAATAGGTTAAATTTTGTAACTGGGCTAGGATGGCACTCCGGACGCGACGAAAGCCGAGACGACTATCCGCACCAACTACACTGGGACCAAGACAGCGTCGGAGATTCTCTTTCCGCTCCTGCGAAAGGGCGCCAGGTAAGAAAGACTATGATTTCGTGGTAAGGTTTACGTTGTATTCATCATTCATCACACCTCCATTCTCAGGGTGGTAAACGTGTGCAGTGGGCTCGGTTCCCTGAAGGGCTACAGTCCGGAGATGGTGAACAGACTGAAGTCGGAGAAGAACACTCCCAAGGAGTTCGACGCCATCGCCCAAGAGTTCATCGGGTCAGTTCTTGTGTGTGACGCATGTTGTTATCCGCCTCGGCCCAGCGCGGCGATTGTTTATGCACGAAGTGTGGTGTGTGTAATCAGACGCCGCTTCAGCGCCTGCAAAGACGGCAGTTTCAAGGCGAAGGGCTACGTGGGCTCGGGCTATTGCGTCTCTAAGGCTCTGGAGATCGGTCTCACTTTCTGGCAACAGAGAGAGTTCCTCAAGAACCGGCCAGATGACCAGATCCAAGTGCACCCGGTATGATTCTGGCTTTAGCATGTGTAATGTTCTCCATTCCCTATGCGATCTTTTGCGCAGTTCGGCAGGCACAGACTCACCACAGATTCAATTCGATGTAGCTGCATGTATGTGCATTAGTAAGTCAGCGACAACCATCTAATGGAGGGTGGTGCGAGGGCCTGGAGGTCCACATTGGGGGGGGGGGGGGGGGGGGGTTGGATGTCAGGCTAAGGCGGTCAAAGTGCTCCAAATTTTGACGCTAACTTGTGTCGCAGGGAGTGGGGTGGGGTGGGGGGGGGGGGGGGGGGGTAGATGGGAGGTGTGGAAGCAGTGACATACATGTAACTCCTGCTTTGGGTGGTGTGAGGCTCCTAGGGTAGGTGCCCACTACTCACCACTATGTGCGCCCATTTCCTTCAGTGCTGCCCTGGCTACGTGGCCACTGACCTCAACGCTCGGTCGGGCCCCCGGACCGTGGAGCAGGGTGCAGAGGTGATGCTGCATCTCAGCTTCATGCCCTATCAGAAGGAGAAGCTGTTCCGCTTCTGGGCCGACAACAAGGACCACGACTGGGAGACATACTAGGGATTTTGTTATGTCTATGACACTTCACTTTCAGTATAGTTTCAATGGCTGATTCCTAGGACGATTGTGTGGACAGAGTTTTGTCGATGTATGTACGTGTCTACCTCTCGTGTTGGTCGATTCAGAATAGAGCATCCGATATTATCCTTGTGAAGTGATCGCTCTATGAGGTATAGACGTTCGCCTTTCATCATTGCAGTTGAGTTTACACAACGTTTACAACAACAAGTTTACACATGCAAACACAACGACAAATCAGAGTTTAAGGCTTGCTTGCTCGCGGGGTTCACCAAAGCGGCATATATGTGAACGCGTATGTATGTACATTGGCCCCTTGTTCGTTTGTGAATGCGGCGAATATTGACTTTGGGGGACTATTATGGCGCGTAGCGTCTGGGCGATGCGTTGCTAAGTGCTAGCGTTCTCGACGTCACCACACGTCTCCGTTGCTAGGACGCATTGATAGGTACGCGCACTCTCGATTGCGAGGTGTTTCGCCCATAAATAGCTTAGATTTTGAAAACATTACAGAACGAAAGTCAAGTGTGCCGCTCGAAACATGGCTTCGAAGGTTGCAGTGGTGAGTTAGCCATTGCGTCACCTCCGCCATAACAAGTGCATAAGCGTGTAATGAAGGACTCTCTCGCTAGGTCACTGGCTCCAACAAAGGAATCGGTCTGGGTATTGTGCGTGGACTCTGTAAGAAGTTCGAAGGGGACGTCTACCTGACGTGTGAGAAATTTCAAAGCCGTTCTTTTCGTGATGATGAACAGTGCAGAATATGTTGATTCAACAACATTGTTGCAGCGCGAACTGTGGACCTGGGTGAGAAGGCAGCTGCAGAGCTGCGCAAGGAGCTGACCCCTGAAGCAGGCAAGAAGCTGAAGTACCACCAACTGGACATCACTGACACTGCCACTGTCACGAAGCTGCACGACCATCTGAAGTCGACCTATGGAGGACTGGACCTGCTGGTCAACAACGCCGGCATCGCTTTCAAGGTGGACAGTGACAAAGCGTTGTCATTTGTCATCATGCAACTTGTTACAGTCATTGGAATCCTTGCAGAACGCCGCCACTGAGCCAATGCACGTTCAAGCCGAGGTGACCATTCGCACCAACTACTACGGCACCAAGAACGCTTGTGACATACTCTTTCCGCTGCTGAGAAAGGGGGCCAGGTGAAAAATTGACAGATGGCAGATTCTCACTCTGTTTCTATGCCATTAAGCTTCGCTTCTCAGGGTGGTGAACGTGTGCAGTCGGGCTGGCACTCTGCACGGCTATAGTGACGCAGTGGTCAAGCGACTGACGTCGGAGCAGACCACTCCCAAAGAACTGGACGCCATCGCTGAAGAGTTCAAGAGGTGGAATCTTCAGTGTGAACTGCTGACAATCGTGACTAAGTCACACATTGCTACGTTTAGCGCCAGCAAAGACGGCACTTTCAAGGAGAAAGGCTTCGTCGGTTCGACCTACTGCATGTCCAAGGCTCTGGAGATAGCCCTCACCTTCTGGCAGCAGCGGGAAATGCTGAAGACTCGCCCCGACGACCAGATCCAGGCTCATGCGGTGAGCGTTTGGCTATTTGTTTCTTTTGGAACTTCTGTAGATGAATTGAGAAACTGGAAGTAGCAACTAGAGAAAGATTTAGTATTCTGAGCAGCACTTCCAACGTATGTAGTTAAGACCATGAGATGAGGCAGAACGCCCAGCAATTTGTTTATATTCAGTAGGATTTGGTCCTTTGTCCTTTCGGTCCTGAGTCTGTCGCCTTAGCCAATAAGGGCATTGCCACGTGCATATCTGTGCACCACATGTACGGCCTGGATTGCCCTTGCATTGTCCTTGTACATTGTCTGGATGCCATTAGTATCTCCACCACCATCTTACATACTACAGTGCTGTCCCGGCATGGTAGCCACTGACATGACCGGCCACTACCCGGGCGCTCTGACCATCGACCAGGGGGCTGAGATCGCTCTGCTGCTGAGCTTTCTCCCCTACCAGAAGGAGAAACTCTTTCGCTTCTGGTTCGACGGCCAAGACCACGACTGGGACGCCACCAACTTCTTTGCTTGACCTATTTAGACGCGCGATCGATCTGCGTCCCACTTATGCCTAGGAAGGTTGTGAGTTCTGAATCTTCTGTAGCTCCTCTCCTCTCTCGTCGTGTCGACTCGTGAGCTAGGACTAGGTCCATCGTAATCTCGTGACGATCTGGCGAACTGAATACTCACACAACGTTCCGAATTCTACTCTACTCTAATAACTGATTACTGACATGTTCCGAATTCTACTCGGAAAGCATGGGCGTTATGGACGCTTCGTCTGGTGTTTCTCACCATTGTGTTATCAAACTGTATGGTGAACTGCACGCAGCCTGGGCCGAGCGATACCTTAGTGTCATATGAATCCTTTTGTAATGATGCACCAGCACACTTCAAAAGTCGAACTTCATCAGGGCCCTCGCTCGAACATCAACGTAGGGTTTCTTCCACTCCAAAGGGTGCCGAACAGTTCTGCTTCCACTCGATTGGACCTCTTACCTCTCAGCGACGGCAGAGCACAGTCTCAGCAGTCCACGTTCTGTTCTGTATGCACACACCGTTGTAGTAGAGTGGAGGTAATGATGGAGAAGGTAGTTGAGAACTGGATAAAGTGGTGACATCAGTGGTAGGACTATGAAATGGGGCAGGACGCCCAGCAATTTGTTTCTTGGCATTGCCGGATTTGATATTGCCGGCATTGCCGGACCTTCGGGTCCTTGGAATAACGACTTGGCCGATTAATCCATTGCAGCGCCTAGTGTATGTGATGTGCACAACACATTGAAGGTCTACCTGCATACACTGTATGTCCATTGATCGGTGTGCCAGTATCTCCACCACCCAGTGGTTCCATTCCAGTGCTGTCCCGGCTACGTGGACACGGACATGACCAGTCACAAAGGCAGTCTGACCATCGACCAGGGCGCTGAGACCCCACTGCTGCTGAGCTCCTGCCTTACCAGAAGGAGAAGCTCTTCCGCTTCTGGTACGAAAACAAGGATCACGACTGGGACGCCAAGAAATTCTTCTGATCACCCATTTCGACGCGCGATCGACCAGCGTCTCACTTAATCCTAGGAAGGTTATGAGAGCGGCGTGAATCGTCTTAAGATACTCTCGTCGTGTCGACTCGTGTGTTAGACTAGAGCCATATGTATTCTCGTTGCAATCTGGTGAACTATTGCGCTCGGAAGTCAACATTTAAAGAACCTTTGTCTTGTGCTTTTTGCTACACTGTCGTAAAGAAATGTCTGTCGACAAATTGCCTGTAGTACTGAGCGATACCCTAGAAGAGCTCTTACTGCGTCTCCCTCCTGCACACACCACACGCTCTCATCATCACCGATCAAGAGAGAACGACGACTTGGATGAGAGCCCTCGGTGGAATACATATCAATGTAGGGTTTGTTCCTCTCCAAAAGGGGTGTCTCTGAAGTCGCCTGGGAATCTCTCAACGACATGCCAGAGCACAGGCTCAGCAGTCGACGATTGACAAATCCGTGACATCGTCGCCTCGAATGTCCATTGTACGATTTAATGTGGATAAACGATGTACACTGTAACGTGTGTGTTTATGTACTGCTAAAGGTCTTGCTGCGCGAACCACATCTCATTTGTCGTATCCGTGTAATCCGTCACGCACGCGGCATACTGCTGAGTCTACACACACACACACACACACACACACGTGTACACACAGACGGCCGCCGAGCGCTCTTTTCTGCGCGCAGCCTTACGTTTTCTTTTGCGCGCGGCGAACATGGATATCTCCCAGACCATGTCTTACACACACAATTTGCGACGCGACGAAACTCCGCGGAATTGCGGAAAGGATTTAGTGTTCGACTTCGACTGTCTCCTCACATTACACAAATAGGATAGAAGGCGTGACGAATGGCTTCGACTGAAGACGATCAGGGTAACGCAACAGACTAGTGTATCCGTCACCGTAATATTTCTTACCTATACTCCACGCATTATGATGGCTCCGACTGCTTCTTCAGGCGATAATAACTGCGATTCTGCAGGTCGGATATCCGACGATGGCAGCGATTTAGTATCGAACGGCAACTGCGGCGGCAAGCGTCCAGCCGACCAGGAGGAAGGCGGCAGTACAGAGTCACACGATGAACCAGCGGCAAAGAGACCAAGAAACGTGCGTATGTACATACGTACTTCCTGCGTTTGGCAAACCGTAAGCTTATTAGAGTATTTACTGTAGTTTGTGTATGACAGAGTTAATTTTATCACTGACTGCGAAGCCCATTGGGCCACTCTCGGAGCAAGGGTTCTCACAGTGTGTAGCGAAGCTCAGTTGTGACACCGAAACAACTTTTCACTCCAGGAAGAAATTGCAACGGCGACAGCAACACTGCACGACCAAACCAGAGCCGAGGCGACGCAGTAAGTAGTTTGTTTTCTTTCAAAATTGTAATGTCGCGCCACGCTACAAATTTGAAAGTATCCATTGACTGCTTTTGGCTGCCATACCTTAGAAAGCTTCTCAAACGTGTGTTACACCTCTGAAGTGCGAATGTAGAGTAGTCGAAGAAAATGCCTGCTGCGTTCAACAAAACATGTTGCTTGTAGTGACTAGCCATGATAATTCTGAGATCAAACCCCTGGCTATAATTTTGTGTTCGGCGACTTCGTCAATTGAGTGGAGAAGTAGATAGAACTGTGTGAATCTACAATATGAGTCACAGTAACTGTTCGTCTCAGAAGGCCAACATTGGATCCTCACTCCGGAGTCGTGTGCCAATATCGGCAAGCGATGGATTACTGTGGACATTTTCCGATGACGGAAATCTGGGTGGGCACAGGGCTTGTGGTCGAGTCGTTGCTTTGTAACCATGTCCACTTGTCATTCGGCTGCTGTCACACTGCCCATGGACAACGCGCCATACTGTTTCAGAATCTTCAGAGATGCAAGCCGTCGCCATACTTCGAAGGGGTTTGCCCTTTCTCTGCTTTAGTTGCGCTGCACTGTACCCTGGTATGTAGGTTGTGCGTGCAACATGTATGCACCTATGTATGTAAGCTGTGTTGCACAGTACCCGCCGCTTGCCACTCCCGCCGACATTTTGGCAATGTCTACTGCACTATGTAATTCTTGCGTATTCGATTCAAACGAATTTTTAGTGCGTGAAAATGTCTGCTTCGAGAGTACGTATTTCACTGCATGCAGAAGGCTTCACATTCGTTCTTCGTGTAGAAGTTGTTTCCGTTGCCATTGCAACCGCCGTAGATGAACTTCAGGCATTCATGTCGAGTTGGGCTGTAGTAGAAACGAGGAAACGCAGCGTAACAGGGCCCTGTCTTCTTGGGCTCGAAGCAGCGCTTGGGCGCTTCGTTGCAGCCTGGTTTTCCTGAATGGATACAGTAGCTGTTGCCAGATTGATTCACAGTCTGGATTTGGCGCTCACAACATGCATGTACCTAGGTATGTAACGCACGGCACAGAGTAATAGGTATTTTCCATTTCCAAAAACCGTTGTGGGAATCTGCTTCCATTTGGCATATCCCCTCCAACCCCCCCCCCCACCCCCCGCCCAAATGAAAGAAAAGAACCCACTAGCGCATGTGGCCTCGCGCAGACTGCATACTGGCCCGTGGCGTGTATTCCTATATTCCAGACACTTGCTGCCCAACAGGCAACGGCCGTCTTCGCAGGGCCCGTCACAGGTCTTGTTGCGGCAGGCCCCTTTGGTGCAGCTCATTTTGACTCTGGCGCACCCCTCTGAAGGAGACTGGCGAATCTCGTAGTGGCAATCGTAGATATTGGGCATCCGTGGAATCTGGCCATCGACTTGGCATCTTGAGAGCAGGTGACGACCGCCTGCAAAAAGAACAAACGTTTGATTGCAAACGGGCGTTTGGCCGTGTTTCGAAAACCCTAAACCAAAAGGTTGGGCAAATGAAACCACCGATATTCCAACAAGTGGCGTAGCACTCGTCAGGGGTCTTGAACAGATTCACGCGGTAGAGTTTTGAGTCGAGACGAACATACGGAAGTCCGGTGCACTGGCCAGATTCTGCATTGTAGGTATACCGCACTTGGTGCGAAAGGTACATAGCCATCATGCCCATTTGGTTAGGTGTAGTGCAGCTGAACAGGCAAGCGACTACTTATACAACCGTCTCACTTATGTAGCTTGGCACCTTTTAGTCATATTTCAGTCGCGTTTCGAATGCTACCATACTTATGTACCTTTCTTCCGTCGTGGGTTTGTAGTTCTCGCAGGCTGCATAGCAGGCAGCGCGACTGGGGAACAAGTTTTTAGTTCCTAGGCAGCCGCTGTAGTTGTCTGGGTAGGGGACGCAGTTGTTGGTGTTGTAGTCGTACCCGAAGGCGGGGATGTTCTGCGCTGGTCGATCGAAGCAACGGCCGCTGATGCGCGGTTGAAGGCAGATTGGCAGGCTGTCGTACTCCCTCGCAGCTGCAATGCATCCACGATACTTGTGAAAGACTGTGCACGCCCATGCAACAATACAGGAGTATGACATGACGCTAGCGTGGCGCTGCTGTACAATCCTATACTGCCATTATACTCGTGAGTTGTTACCTAGCTCTTCCTTTAGCAGCAAATTGTGCTGTGTGTTGTGTGTGAGCAAGCTGTGACGGTACCATTCACCTGAACTGACCGCCCGTTTGGAGGCCTCTAGATATGTACGTCATAATACAACGGTACTTACACAGCGGGGGACAGAAAGCCGCTGTCAGGCCAATCAACAGCCACATTTTCCAGTTCATGTTGGCAAAGACCTCACTCCTGTGTACACAGACACTTGCAAAGGATTGATGTTTTGTCCTGGTTCTTTCTCACTTCTGTCAACTGTCAAGTAAAGGAAAGGCCACGTTTGCATCGACGCTATATAGAGAATGGACGCAATGAATTCTGCTGCGATGAAACGGTTGCAAGCTAATGCAATGCCTTCCAAGCTGATGCAGATTCCACATCTGCGGCGACGAGCTGACACGATGAATTGTCGTTCCAACGATTGGTCGATCAGATGAAGGACTGTAATATGGGCGAATGGGCCCAGCGTTGAGGGCTCTTCCATTTCATAATCCATTGTGAGTCATGTGTAATGACGAGAAAGGCAATTCATCTCAGTGCCTAAGCCTACTGCATGTACAGACTACAGACCCAACTGCGTGACTGCAAGTGCAAACGAGTGGTGATCCAAAGCGCGTAAGGTTATTACGGACTGAGAAGAGGAAAGATGCGTGAGGCGCAAATGTTCATTGTTGTCGATGCGACCACACACAGCAGGCCAAGACGCTGTCGATACAGAATTACTCTCTGTTGTGCCCCGTGAAAGATGAGAAGCACAAAAGTAATCTGAAGCCCTCAACAACCGGTCTTGATCGCGTAGGTGCACATTACTATATCGCGACGCAAGCCGACGCGGCGCCTGTGTCCACAGCGGAGATACATATCTGTGCGATATGCAGCGCTCAATGAGAGTCCGAGTAATCGGATCCGTCTCTTCGTCGTTGAGTCTCACCGAGTGAACAGAAGGCAGGCGAGCATAACGGCAGGCGAGCAAGGCTGCTCCAAAGTAGTTCAGAAACCCAAGTGAATAACCACAACGACCCTCCTTTGTATCATTCACAACTGACAGCGTACCCGCTTGGGAATGGGCCAAAACAATATGCTCTGCCAGTAGAGAGAGCAGGGATTTGACTTGTGCGGCAAGTCGTTCGTCCACGAATCCCGATTGTTTGGGCGTCCGCTTTGGCATGAGCCACGATCAGTCCTTGAAGAAGGCCATGTCAAAGCGCGTCAGATGTTTCCAGCGGTTACAGTTTGTTACAGTTCGTTCAGCGTTACAGTCCAGCGTTACAGTTTGTTATTCGATATCTAGTCAAGTTGTGGCCATCCCCACTGCCTGTGACGACTGTAGCAGTATGTAGAATTCCTGTCACTCCATTACAGTTTGTTATTCGATATCTAGTCAAGTTGTGGCCATCCCCACTGCCTGTGACGACTGTAGCGGTAACAAACTGTAATGGAATGACAGGAATTCTACATGTCATTGCCAGTGAACTTGCACCAGTTGGTTTGCCTGCGCTCGGTAGCGTCACTTCACGGGTTGCCAGTTTGTGCTAAATGCGTCAAATGCGTTGGCCACCCTAAAAGAATTCTCCTTGCCAAATGCGTCCCTGAATTCCGGATATGACTGGAAGGATTGTTGCAGCAGTCTGCACAAAATCATGGCCGGCGTTTGGCACACGCCGCGTCGCCTGGAGCTCAGCTCTCTCAGTTTCTCTTGGCCAAAGTACGACGCCGATCCAAGTAATATGAGCACTCTGAGTGAAATCAAGGTCAGCCGCTACCACAAGAGCGGCGTAAACGAAAGTCGTCGGCAGCTGCTCTGCCGGTTGGCAAACTGGGCTCCCAACCTGCGCTGCATCCGCATAAGAACATTCTGCTATTTGCACGCTCCACCGAATGCCGTCTTCAGCTCTGAAGAGCTCGTCGCGACATGCGGCCAACTGAGAGTCTTGGAGATTTTGAGCACTACAGCGCACGGCGACGATGGGGACTGCGCGTGCTGTACGCAACTGAAGAAGGACAACAGCCACGACGACCCATCCAAAGAGCGCAAAACGTGGAGTGCTAAGACAGTGGCATGGCCCGACGCCTTTAGAGGCCCACTTGACTTCGACAAGACCCCTTCGGAGTGGCTCAAGCCGTACGTGGACGTGAGACCGAGAGCTCTCATTGAGATTGTCCCTGTCAATGATGACCACGGATTACATCATTCCATGTTCGTGCTTCCAACAGTCGCGAAGAATGCCTTAGCACTACATTTGCTCTTCCCTCCCTCCCCCCCTGCCCTCGACCTTCCACGACTTCACGCGTGGAGGCGTTGCTTTGTCACGCAATGTTGGAGGGTGGGGCAATCCACTTTCAAATCTCTCTATTCGACTGCGCCATTCTGAAGAAATATTCTCTTCATTGCGACTTAGCGAGTGCCATACGCACAAATGTAGCATAAAGTAATGGCAACAATGATAATTGCATACTCAGATAAGCTAGTCGACGACGATGACGGCGATGAAATAGCCAACAATCGATTCACTTCAGTTTGGTCTTTGGCAGCTCTCCTATCGAAAACCACATATCCTTGCGCCTTCTCTCTAACGACGGCGTCCGTATGCTCTTTGTCGTAGTCGAAGAATGAATTCTATGGGCCCGTTTTGCAAAACCGACAGCTAAGAACAACTTAACAACAACTTGATTTCACACAAAATGATTTACAAAGTGCCAAATGTCAAGTTTTTGCGCGAACAACTGTCCGTCCTGTGACGATGTTGTGCTCTCTTGCATAACATGTTAATTTACCAGTGGTACTGTATTTGGTTTTGCGAAGCGGGCGCCTGGTGCAGGTTGCAGGTTGAGGAGGCGGCGCTGTGACTGAAGGTGATGCAGGCGGGATGCAGCTGGCAGGCGCGCTCGCAGCCTTCGACACTGGCCTCTTTCAGTGGTCCATCCGACAGTACTGGAGAAGTGATCCTCCAGCCAGAGATAATTTCCACCATTGGGGCGTAGCTGGTGTCTGAATGCTTGAGTCTGTTTTGCTGAGTCCACAGCATTAGCGCTTGAACTATACGTTAAGACACAAAATACTAGTTAGAGGGATGTTTCACCTACTTCCCGCGTGCGGAAATTTGGGTTCCAGCGAGTATAAATAAGTTGGCTTGAAATGCATGAATCTCTGATAAAGTGTTCGTGCTCTAAGTGCGTATGCTTTCGCCAGGTCGTCACCCGCGACCTTGTGGCGCTGATCGAACTCACTGTGCTGACAGACGACATCGGTGGGCTGCCAGTCAGAGGACATTGACTCGTAGACGTCATTCAGTTTGCCGGGTAAGTAGTGCGACGCCGATGTCACAACCCCGGCTCTGTCTGAGAAGCCCATGTCTTCCTCAATGGGAACATGGTCGTTTGGCTCTCCAGCGGCCCACCGCAGACCGAACGCTGGCCAGGTTCCAGAAATGGGCATGCATTTCGTTCTCAAGGCGAATACACATGAGAATTTAGTGAAGAGAAGCTAAAAGGCTAACTTACTGTTCGCCTTCTTTGGAGTGTCCTCAATTATCCAGTGCCAATTCTCGTCCTTCTTCCTGGGCCCTCCTTTCTTCTTCTTCAGTTGAATCAGCCCGATCCAGGCGCTGTTGAACGAGAATTTGGGTGGGACGTGATCTGAGATGGCCACTGCTTCATCTGGGGTGACGGCCACGGCTGGAAAGTCTTCGCCTTGGTGGCACACGTCCAGCGCATGCCAGTAAGTGGACACTTTCCCGTCAAGAGACATGTCCAACACGGTCAGACAGCGATTGTGGACGATGACAGTGCACTCTGAATTTGTGTGGAACCCAGAATTCATTTAAATGGCAGGAATTGTGAAAAGAAACCTGCACAGAACCATCGCATCGCAAGCGCACCTTTCTCGCAGTTTTGTCCGTATTTTCCCATATCCACTCTCTTCCCGCAGGCATCCAATGGATGCTCGGTTTGGAAACATTAGCTCAAGATTCCTGGGTAGGCAGCATAAAGAAATGCTGTGCAACACATTTATAATTTGAACCACACCTACGAAGGAATTATTATGTTGGTGAACAAATTTGTGGAAGTGCGCATAAGTGAACAAGTCTCTTTTAAAAAGCGGAGTGGTATTGATCTTTGAATTTTTACTGAGATTGTAGCAAGGCTCTTTCCGGTTTCATGCAGCGTCTTTGACTCTCCTCGCGACTACACTTTTTGGAGTGGTCTTGCTACGCAACATTGGTATCGCTCGGGTTTAATTCTTTACACTAAGAAAATCATCTTTTCAGACCGAATTTAAAACAAGTCTCTTTTAAAAAGCGGAGTGGTTTTGAGCTTTGAATTTTTACTGAGATTGTAGCAAGGCCCTTTCCGGTTTCGTGCAGCGTCTTGGACTCTCCTCGCGACTGCACTTTTTGGAGTGGTCTTGCTACGCAACATTGGTATCGCTCGGGTTTAATTCTTTACACCAAGAAAATCATCTTTTCAGACTAAATTTTAAAAAAGACACTGGAATCTAACGCAAAACTACAAGTTAATTGTGAGCGTGATTTGATGTTCGCTTGCAGTGAGCTCTTCAGCGATGTCAAGACCGCCGCTCTGCAACGCACGAGTGCCAAGATATAACAAACCAAAATCTACAGTTTTCATCGCGTTTTGGTTACTGTAGCCCTCTCATTGACCTTTTGAAACTTTTTGTTGTTGGATTCTTGCTCAGCAGGTCGATCGCTTCATTTTGATATGCGATTCGACTAGGTTCGATGAAGTTTTGACTTATCGCGGACATTACTTTGGGATACTGTAGCGCGCAATTTTTAAATAAAAAAAGACACTGGAATCTAACGCAAAACTAAAGGTTAATTGTGAGCATGATTTGATGTTGGCTTACGGTGAGCTCTTCAGCGATGCCAAAACCGTCGCTCTGCAACGCACGAGTGCCAACATATAACAAAACAAAAATCTGCAGTTTCTGACGCGTTTTGGTTACTGTGGCACTCTGTTTAAACTTTTGAAACTTCTTGTTGTCGGATTCTTGCTCAGGAGGTCGAGCGCTTCATTTTGATATGCGATTCGACTAGGTTCGGTCAACTTTTGTTTTAAAACGGACCTCACTTTGGGATACTGTAGCGCGCGAGTTTCAAAATTTATTTCAGTTTTGAACACTCAGATGGCGAGAGTAGTCCGAGGGCTACCCGTCGATGTGTCGAACTAAACTCAGCGACGTCAGACAAGCGAGTTATTAAGCCCGAAGCAAGCGTGTCGTTTCCAGTTTTCGACGCGTTTTGGTTACTGTAGCTCTCTGTTTAAACTTTTGAAACTTTTTGTTGTCGGATTCGTGCTCAGGAGCTCGAGCGCTTCACTTTGATATGCGATTTGACTAGCTTCGGACAACTTTTGTTTGAAAATGGACCCCACTTTGGGATACTGTAGCGCGCGAGTTTGAAAACTTATTTCAGTTTTGAACACTCAGATGGCGAGACGAGTCCGCAGGCTACCCGGCGGTGTCTCAAACTCCATCCTACAACGTCGGACGAGCGAGTTATTAAGCCCGAAGCGAGCGTGACGTACGCACGTACGTACGCACGTACGTACGCACGTACGCACGTACGCACGTACGCACGCACGCACGCCGAGCTCTTGATAGGGTTCGCTCGGCTGAGGCCGAGCGAAAAAAGACACTGGAATCTAACGCAAAACTAAGGTTACTTGTGAGCCTAATTTGATGTTGGCTTGCAGTGAGCTCTTCAGAGATGTCAAGACCGCCGAGCAATACGTTCTATGTAACGCTCGTTCAGTTAGTGTCTTCTTCCCGGAAGAGGAACAGAGCACCATTTCTGCCACGTCAGCTCCCGCAGCTGCGTACACAGCAGGTGGGTGCCGCACAGTATTTTGGACTTGAGATCGGCGCCCATCGCGGAAACGAGTAGGAGAGGCAGTTGCACCCTGAGCCTTTCGCTGGCCCGCTCGTAGTAGGCGTCGCTCTGAATAATAAACAATGTGGCGGACAACCTAGAATACTCTACTAAGCCCATGACGGCCAATTTTTCAGAACCCCCTGAACTGAAGTATTATTGAATGGGTTGACGAGGGGGGGGGGGGCTATTCAAAGGGAGCTTGTTGAAGCACTTGGCAGGGAGGGATCTTGTTCTTGCACCGCCCCGAAAAACGAACGTGCTTGGCGCGAATGCCATCGTCTTGCGACAAGTCCTCGGCGCCTGGCTCCGCACTCTTTATGGCTGGCTATTCCACTGGTCACTGTAGGCAAGCAATACGTTCGTATTACTTCGTTCAGTTACGTATTGCTCAAAGGAATTGTGAGCCACAAGACCATGAACTTGGCGTTGGGACAGCGCGAGCTGTGATACACCAGTTGAGACCACCACTTGAACATCAGGCGGTCGTACCTGAAAAGATATTGACAAATAAACACGTTCTTTAAGCAAAATGGTAAACAAACAAACAAACTGACAAATGAAAATCATAGTCCAAATTAGTAAATTATTAAACCAATATTTAAACAAGTGAAATAAATGCATAAATAAACACATAAATAAAAACAACAAGATAAATGCACAAATACATGACTAAATAAATAAACCAATAAATATTTATTTATCTATGTACCTAACCTAGTAAATAAATAAATAAATAAATAAATAAATAAATAAATAAATAAATAAATAAATAAGTAAATAAATAAATAAATAAATAAATAAATAAATAAATAAATAAATAAATAGATAAATAGATAAATAAATAAATAAATAAATAAATAAATAAATGAACAACTAAATAAATAGAGATCTCAACGTAAATTAGTATGAATCAGCTAAGTATCCAGCTCACTTGTCCATCACGTTCGTCTGAATCATGTCGCCATGCTTTCTGTTCTCTTGTTCCAGTCTGGCTTGAATATCCTGTCTCTTCGGGTTGTCATGGGGCGCGTAGCCGACAAAGAAATACACCAAAGTGTCGTAATCCAAAGAATCCTTGGCCCACGTTTCCCTCACGTACTTTCTCAGTTCAAAATCTTGCGGCCGCAGTCCAGACGCGATGTAGATTACTGTATCCACTCGTTTTGAACCGCCCTCGCACTTGTTTCTGGGTCGAATGGTATATTGGAAGGGCTCCATCACACCCAACTGGGGATTAGGGACGTTTTCAGGGATTATGGGCATTCTTTGGACGCAGAAATCTTCTTTACTAACTGGTCTCAGCAATAGCAAACCAAACAGAATGTAGCCAACGAGTAAAAGCAAGAGGAAATAGCCAGCTCTGGCCACCAGGCTATGGTACACGGCAGCTTTCAGTCTTAGCCTCTCCATGGCTAGGATTAGAGACAACTATACCAATAGTTGTGCCGATTATGCGCCGGCGGCGCGGCGGATCCCATTTCAAAGGCGTTCGGAAGCCGGACGTCGGATTGACTTTTTCACGCCGGCCGCGCATTTTGTGTGCATTTTACGGCGCCCAGCGCGCATAAATACATATCCAGTGCAGTGTATGTGTGTGTCAGTGTGCGTACAGACAGCGAAAGGACATATGCGTTAAGCGAGAGGGGTGAATGGAACGTCCAGTGCGCGAACTCGAGGGAAGCGACTGGGGTCATCGGCGCATTGTGTTGTGCGCGGAGGGAAAGGAATCGCTTTTTGCTTTCCGACGTTTATTGGGGTGGGGCCTTCGGAAAAGGTCGATTCACAACAAAGACGATGGGAGGAAGCAAGCGAAACTTTTTCGTGAAATTAGCAATTCAATCTCAAAACCTATTCATCCCGATTCGTTTTCAAGTGTTCAGATTCCTATCAGGAATGTAATATTTGAAAAGTTCTAGTACTTCATGTCATCAATCCACCAATTTTCGACGACTGAGCCACGCATTTTCTCGTTGTAAACGGCGCCAAATCTGTCACTTTGCTCTTTGCTGAACTGGTTTCTCCAGTTGTTCTTTCCACCCTTGCGAACCATTGGGTTATTCTGTTTGTCAGCCCTGCATTGCGCGTGCATACAAGGCATTAGGTACGGTATGTCTGCGAAGTTATTTGATACACTGTACATTTTTTGTGATTTACCAAACTTCCGGAGTCATGTAGTTGCTTTGATGCCGACTCATGGAGGAGAACGAACTCTTCTCGAGCACTCTCGCTAGTAGTTCAGGTTTTGAAGCAGTTTTCTTAGCTCTTCCCCCAAGGAAATCCGCTAGTCTCTCAACGCTGGCTCTAAGTTTGAACGCGTCGTCGTCGTCGTCGTCGTCGTCGTCGTCGTCGTCGTCGTCGTCGTCGTCGTCGTCGTCGTCGTCGTCGTCGTCGTCGTCGTCGTCGTCGTCGTCGTCGTCGTCGTCGTCGTCGTCGTCGTCGTCGTCGTCGTCGTCGTCGTCGTCGTCGTCGTCGTCGTCGTCGTCGTCGTCGTCGTCGTCGTCGTCGTCGTCGTCGTCGTCGTCGTCGTCGTCGTCGTCGTCGTCGTCGTCGTCGTCGTCGTCGTCGTCGTCGTCGTCGTCGTCGTCGTCGTCGTCGTCGTCGTCGTCGTCGTCGTCGTCGTCGTCGTCGTCGTCGTCGTCGTCGTGGCATACGTACCTAGGCTGTCGTCGTCGTGGCATACGTACCTAGGCTCTTTCAGTATGTCCTCATATTTCACAACCAGCAGGTTTTCATCGTTAATCTTGCTCGACATCTGCAAAGTATGCTCGAACCAGCAACACTGGCAAGTTTCCCCATTTAGAAACAACTCCAGAAACACGTCGAACGTTCCATCTTTGAAGTCGACGCTTTCCCAGCTCTTGTAGAAATGGAAACAGGAAACCTAAAATGGTGTATACCTTTGCACTCACTCCAAGATGCAAATTCCAATGCCGTTCAGTGTCGCTGCACGGATGTCACTCACACAAACGTCCTTCGGATTGCGCACAACCCAAATGTATTTGCATTTGGTAGACTGTGGCACGGTATCCGGCAAGCTGTGATGGGTGACGATGCGAGGGGAGGCAAGATTGTGCAGTGCATCGCCTCCAACTATCTCGGCAACGGGATAGAAATCGTGAATCATGAAGTCTGAAATTTGAACTCTGAATGTATGATTTGGATCAGCTATGTGATACAAACAAGTAAAGGTGAAATAAAATTCATTTGCAATGAAGTGTTGAAATAGAAAGAAAAGAAGATAAAATTGAAACATCTGCAAATTCATTTAATTTGACCCAACCGCTTGAATTGAATTACCAATTAATATTGGGTCGAATTCAATTTGACCAATAGTAGAACTTAACGTTTAGAAAACAGGAATCATTCAGTAATCAATTATACTTCATCAACTCAACTTAACCGAACCCATTAATGCCATTAATTAAAACTGCCTAAAGTGACTTGTACCCTCTCCCTGTGGCTCAAAGGCCCTGTCAGGCTCGAGTAGGCAGAACATAATCTGCTTGGTCCAAGTCAGACCGCTTCTGGGAAAAGAACACATCAAAACGTCCCCTTCTTCGGGTTCATAGTCTTTCGTTGAACGCAGAATATTCGGCTCTTGACCCCATAGGATCCCGCGTTTGCCATCCAAAATTGCCTAAATTATAACAGATATGACAGCTATATAGTAATCGCTCTAATTTGTGCTTTAAGATGCAAGTTTTCGAACTCGTTTGGGATATCCAGGCCGGCTGTCGATTGTGACGCCAGGGTCGGCGGCGTAAAGCGCTTCAGCTTTTGCCACGTGTTCCTTACTGAACACATCCTTCATAGTCAACACTGTCATTGTCCCAAATGACAGAAATGGTTTGTTGCACTCTTAAGAGGTTTTCGTAGATAGAAGTTACAACAAGAAGTGATCTAACCACACTCAATTCGAGAACGTACGGGTTTTGCAAACATGTCACACAATCGTGAAAGTGCTTCGATAAAGACTCCTGGATTATACGTACTGTAACCGGCTAACCAGCAGCTCCTATGTACTTACTAAGATTCACACTGACGCCGCGTTTGGGACAATGACTGGTCTTCATCCGAGCTGCCATCGTGGTAGGTATGTACACAGAGTGGTTACTGTCTATACGTTCGAGTTTGTTAGACGGACCGTATGCTGTATAAATGGAGGAGCAACAAAATGCGCAGTGTTGCACAAGCAGCCTGTCATTGCGTAGCGGAATGAGCGCTAAAAGCTTCACTGCTGATAACCAGCCAGCAAAGGGTGAGAAGGGTACATCCATTAGTGCACATGTTGTGTCCACTCCGCATAATAATGCGTGAGTCAACCCAATGTCGGGACGCGATTCCATCAGTATGTCATGTCTTCCTTCCACCAGTCGGCGAAAATCGTCCGGCCCATTCTCTCTTTGTAGACGGCGTCGAATCTGTCGCTTTGCTCTCGGCTGAAGTGATTTCGCCAGTCGTTCTTCGTGCCCTTTCGCACCATTGCGTTCTGAGTGTTGACCCTGAGAGTGAACACGGTTAAATGACGTGTAAGCACGAGACAGCAACAGTGCGAAATGGACTGTGTGTGACTCGATAGTTACCGTACCAAACATCCTGCACCACAAGCGTGTTTTGGTCTTTGCTCATAGATGCATAGGAGCTCTTTTCTAGGGTCTTCTCGAGAAGGTCTGGGTTTGAGGCCGTCTCTTTCGCCTTGCCCCCAAGGAAGTCCGCAAGACTTTGAATGTAGGCCCTGAAAGCAATATCGTCGTCGTCGTCGTCGTCGCCGTCGCCGTCGTCGTCGTCGCCGTCGTCGTCGCCGTCGTCGTCGTCGTCGTCGTCGTCGTCGTCGTCGTCGTCGTCGTCGTCGTCGTCGCCGCCGTCGTCGTCGTCGTCGTCGTCACGACGTCACTATTGCCAGTAGGTCCAAACCAACCTAGGCTCTTTCAACACCTCTTCATATTTCACCAGCATAAGATTGTCGTCGTTCATCCTGCTCGAGAGTTCCAGCGTGTGGTCGAACCAGCAGCTGGTGTCGACTTGGCCCTTCAGAAACAGCTCCAGAAAGACGTCGAAAGTGCCTTCTTCGAAGCCGAGACTTTCCCAGCCTCTGTAGAAGTGGTAGTAAGAAGTCTGAAGGTATACGTAATGGCTAAGCTTGGCCTATTGTGTAACTAACGGCTTATCACAGTGTAACTCACACAAACGTCCTTCGGATTCCGAACGAGCCAAAGGTATTTGCATTTCGTGGAACGTGGCACCATACTCGGTAACTTGTGATGGCTGACCACGCGAGGACTGGGCAAATTGCGCACCGGCTCACCGCCCACGATTTCGGCGCAAGGCAGGAAGTCGTGGATTGGTACCACGTCTGGTGAAATATGCCGTCGGACTAACACTCGAGTCTATTGTAGGTGGGAAATTCGTGCTATGCTGAACTGTGTGCGCTGCGCAAATTCAAAATGACTTATGTACCAGTATCGTCCCCAAGCGATTTGTTTACTTGTCTGCTTACTTCATTGACTTTTTGAGCGTTTCTAGTGTCTTTTCGTTCGTATCTCAAGTAAACAATGTATGTACGCTGTATGCACCTTCTCCAATAGCAGCCCGCTCTCCAAATGCCCTCTCAGGATAGAGAAGGCAATACAGAATCTGCTTGTTCCAAGTCAGGCCGCTTCTGGGGAACGAACACACCAGAATATCTCCCTCCCTCGGCTCATAATCTGACGATGTGCGCACGGTTATGGGGTCTTGGCCCCATAGTAGACCGTGTTTGCCATCCACCAGCGCCTAAGACACAAAAGAAATTGTGCGAAAAGTCGAATTTATGAAATATACACACTCTAAACCATCATATTATACCGTAAATGCTCCAACAAGCACCCTGGGGACTTATTCTCCAACCTACCTCTGGAGGGGGTACACTACTTATTGGGGTGGGGACGCTTAGTATTCGATTGGGGGGGGGGGTTACCCTTTGAATGTTCCAAAACTAATTAGAAATTTTCAGTTTTCATAGCACTTTCGTACTCATTTTCGTTCTATTGTGCGAATTGTTGCGGTTAGGGATGAATACTTTCAATTAGCCACCAAGTGGGGACTTATTGGAGGGGTCACTAATTCCTGGGGGGGGGGGATTCAGTGTCGTTATACCACAAGTGTCATTGTACCACGGATTGAGACGTTGTACCACAAATGGTGTCCCACAGAGCTTGTGCCGTTATGCCACAAGGCTGTGCCGTTATGCCACAAGACTGAGTCGTTATACCACAAGGCTGTGCCGTTATGCCACAAGGCTGTGCCGTTATGCCACAAGACTGAGTCGTTATACCACAAGGCTGTGCCGTTATGCCACAAGGCTGTGCCGTTATGCCACAAGACTGAGTCGTTATACCACAAGGCTGTGCCGTTATGCCACAAGGCTCAGTCGACTACACTATGCGGCTATACATGGTTCTCAAACAATGCGCCATTGCGCCCTTGGGACGCCCTGAAGTCGACTACACTATGCGGAAATACATGGTTCTCAAACAATGCGCCATTGCGCCCTTGGGACGCCCTGAAGTCGACTACACTATGCGGAAATACATGGTTCTCAAACAATGCGCCATTGCGCCCTGGGACGCCCAAAAACACAATGCGGAAATACATGGTTCTCAAACAATGCGCCATTGCGCCCTTGGGACGCCCTGAAGTCGACTACACTATGCGGAAATACATGGTTCTCAAACAATGCGCCATTGCGCCCTTGGGACGCCCTGAAGTCGACTACACTATGCGGAAATACATGGTTCTCAAACAATGCGCCATTGCGCCCTTGGGACGCCCTGAAGTCGACTACACTATGCGGAAATACATGGTTCTCAAACAATGCGCCATTGCGCCCTTGGGACGCCCTGAAGTCGACTACACTATGCGGAAATACATGGTTCTCAAACAATGCGCCATTGCGCCCTTGGGACGCCCTGAAGTCGACTACACTATGCGGAAATACATGGTTCTCAAACAATGCGGCATTGCATCGTTGGGAAGCCCTGAAGTCGACTACACTATGCGGAAATACATGGTTCTCAAACAATGCGCCATTGCGCCCTTGGGACGCCCTGAAGTCGACTACACTATGCGGAAATACATGGTTCTCAAACAATGCGCCATTGCGCCCTTGGGACGCCCTGAAGTCGACTACACTATGCGGAAATACATGGTTCTCAAACAATGCACCATTGCGCCCTTGGGAAGCCCTGAAGTCGACTACACTATGCGGAAATACATGGTTCTCAAACAATGCGCCATTGCGCCCTTGGGAAGCCCTGAAGTCGACTACACTATGCGGAAATACATGGTTCTCAAACAATGCGCCATTGTACCGTTGGGAAGCCCTGAAGTCGACTACACTATGCGGAAATACATGGTTCTCAAACAATGCGCCATTGTACCGTTGGGAAGCCCTGAAGTCGACTACACTATGCGGAAATACATGGTTCTCAAACAATGCGCCATTGCGCCCTTGGGAAGCCCTGAAGTCGACTACACTATGCGGAAATACATGGTTCTCAAACAATGCTCCATTGCACCCTTGGGAAGCCCTGAAGTCGACTACACTATGCGGAAATACATGGTTCTCAAACGATGCGCCTTTCCACCCTTGGGAAGCCCTGAAGTCGACTACACTATGCGGAAATACATGGTTCTCAAACGATGCGCCTTTCCACCCTTGGGAAGCCCTGAAGTCGACTACACTATGCGGAAATACATGGTTCTCAAACAATGCGCCATTGCACCATCAGGAAGCCCTGAAGTCGACTACACTATGCGGAAATACATGGTTCTCAAACAATGCGCCATTGTACCGTTGGGAAGCCCTGAAGTCGACTACACTATGCGGAAATACATGGTTCTCAAACAATGCGCCATTGCACCATCAGGAAGCCCTGAAGTCGACTACACTATGCGGAAATACATGGTTCTCAAACAATGCGCCATTGTACCGTTGGGAAGCCCTGAAGTCGACTACACTATGCGGAAATACATGGTTCTCAAACAATGCGCCATTGTACCGTTGGGAAGCCCTGAAGTCGACTACACTATGCGGAAATACATGGTTCTCAAACAATGCTCCATTCCACTGTTGGGAAGCCCTGAAGTCGACTACACTATGCGGAAATACATGGTTCTCAAACAATGCTCCATTCCACCGTTGGGAAGCCCTGAAGTCGACTACACTATGCGGAAATACATGGTTCTCAAACAATGCTCCATTGCACCGTTGGGAAGCCCTGAAGTCGACTACACTATGCGGAAATACATGGTTCTCAAACAATGCGCCTTTCCACCCTTGGGAAGCCCTGAAGTCGACTACACTATGCGGAAATACATGGTTCTCAAACAATGCTCCATTGCACCCTTGGGAAGCCCTGAAGTCGACTACACTATGCGGAAATACATGGTTCTCAAACAATGCTCCATTGCACCGTTGGGAAGCCCTGAAGTCGACTACACTATGCGGAAATACATGGTTCTCAAACAATGCTCCATTGCACCGTTGGGAAGCCCTGAAGTCGACTACACTATGCGGAAATACATGGTTCTCAAACAATGCTCCATTCCACTGTTGGGAAGCCCTGAAGTCGACTACACTATGCGGAAATACATGGTTCTCAAACAATGCGTCATTGCACTGTTGGGAAGCCCTGAAGTCGACTACACTATGCGGAAATACATGGTTCTCAAACAATGCTCCATTCCACTGTTGGGAAGCCCTGAAGTCGACTACACTATGCGGAAATACATGGTTCTCAAACAATGCTCCATTGCACCGTTGGGAAGCCCTGAAGTCGACTACACTATGCGGAAATACATGGTTCTCAAACAATGCTCCATTCCACTGTTGGGAAGCCCTGAAGTCGACTACACTATGCGGAAATACATGGTTCTCAAACAATGCTCCATTCCACTGTTGGGAAGCCCTGAAGTCGACTACACTATGCGGAAATACATGGTTCTCAAACAATGCTCCATTCCACTGTTGGGAAGCCCTGAAGTCGACTACACTATGCGGAAATACATGGTTCTCAAACAATGCTCCATTCCACTGTTGGGAAGCCCTGAAGTCGACTACACTATGCGGAAATACATGGTTCTCAAACAATGCGTCATTGCACTGTTGGGAAGCCCTGAAGTCGACTACACTATGCGGAAATACATGGTTCTCAAACAATGCGTCATTGCACTGTTGGGAAGCCCTGAAGTCGACTACACTATGCGGAAATACATGGTTCTCAAACAATGCTCCATTCCACTGTTGGGAAGCCCTGAAGTCGACTACACTATGCGGAAATACATGGTTCTCAAACAATGCTCCATTCCACTGTTGGGAAGCCCTGAAGTCGACTACACTATGCGGAAATACATGGTTCTCAAACAATGCTCCATTCCACCGTTGGGAAGCCCTGAAGTCGACTACACTATGCGGAAATACATGGTTCTCAAACAATGCTCCATTCCACTGTTGGGAAGCCCTGAAGTCGACTACACTATGCGGAAATACATGGTTCTCAAACAATGCTCCATTCCACTGTTGGGAAGCCCTGAAGTCGACTACACTATGCGGAAATACATGGTTCTCAAACAATGCTCCATTCCACTGTTGGGAAGCCCTGAAGTCGACTACACTATGCGGAAATACATGGTTCTCAAACAATGCGTCATTGCACTGTTGGGAAGCCCTGAAGTCGACTACACTATGCGGAAATACATGGTTCTCAAACAATGCTCCATTCCACTGTTGGGAAGCCCTGAAGTCGACTACACTATGCGGAAATACATGGTTCTCAAACAATGCTCCATTCCACTGTTGGGAAGCCCTGAAGTCGACTACACTATGCGGAAATACATGGTTCTCAAACAATGCGTCATTGCACTGTTGGGAAGCCCTGAAGTCGACTACACTATGCGGAAATACATGGTTCTCAAACAATGCTCCATTCCACTGTTGGGAAGCCCTGAAGTCGACTACACTATGCGGAAATACATGGTTCTCAAACAATGCTCCATTCCACTGTTGGGAAGCCCTGAAGTCGACTACACTATGCGGAAATACATGGTTCTCAAACAATGCTCCATTCCACTGTTGGGAAGCCCTGAAGTCGACTACACTATGCGGAAATACATGGTTCTCAAACAATGCTCCATTCCACCGTTGGGAAGCCCTGAAGTCGACGACACTATGCGGAAATACATGGTTCTCAAACAATGCCCCATTGCATCGTTGGGAAGCCCTGAAGTCGACTACACTATGCGGAAATACATGGTTCTCAAACAATGCGCCATTGCATCGTTGGGAAGCCCTGAAGTCGACTACACTATGCGGAAATACATGGTTCTCAAACAATGCCCCATTGCATCGTTGGGAAGCCCTGAAGTCGACGACACTATGCGGAAATACATGGTTCTCAAACAATGCCCCATTGCATCGTTGGGAAGCCCTGAAGTCGACTACACTATGCGGAAATACATGGTTCTCAAACAATGCCCCATTGCATCGTTGGGAAGCCCTGAAGTCGACTACACTATGCGGAAATACATGGTTCTCAAACAATGCCCCATTGCATCGTTGGGAAGCCCTGAAGTCGACTACACTATGCGGAAATACATGGTTCTCAAACAATGCCCCATTGCATCGTTGGGAAGCCCTGAAGTCGACTACACTATGCGGAAATACATGGTTCTCAAACAATGCCCCATTGCATCGTTGGGAAGCCCTGAAGTCGACTACACTATGCGGAAATACATGGTTCTCAAACAATGCCCCATTGCATCGTTGGGAAGCCCTGAAGTCGACTACACTATGCGGAAATACATGGTTCTCAAACAATGCCCCATTGCATCGTTGGGAAGCCCTGAAGTCGACGACACTATGCGGAAATACATGGTTCTCAAACAATGCCCCATTGCATCGTTGGGAAGCCCTGAAGTCGACTACACTATGCGGAAATACATGGTTCTCAAACAATGCCCATTGCATCGTTGGGAAGCCCTGAAGTCGACGACACTATGCGGAAATACATGGTTCTCAAACAATGCCCCATTGCATCGTTGGGAAGCCCTGAAGTCGACTACACTATGCGGAAATACATGGTTCTCAAACAATGCCCCATTGCATCGTTGGGAAGCCCTGAAGTCGACTACACTATGCGGAAATACATGGTTCTCAAACAATGCCCCATTGCATCGTTGGGAAGCCCTGAAGTCGACTACACTATGCGGAAATACATGGTTCTCAAACAATGCCCCATTGCATCGTTGGGAAGCCCTGAAGTCGACTACACTATGCGGAAATACATGGTTCTCAAACAATGCCCCATTGCATCGTTGGGAAGCCCTGAAGTCGACTACACTATGCGGAAATACATGGTTCTCAAACAATGCCCCATTGCATCGTTGGGAAGCCCTGAAGTCGACTACACTATGCGGAAATACATGGTTCTCAAACAATGCCCCATTGCATCGTTGGGAAGCCCTGAAGTCGACTACACTATGCGGAAATACATGGTTCTCAAACAATGCCCCATTGCATCGTTGGGAAGCCCTGAAGTCGACTACACTATGCGGAAATACATGGTTCTCAAACAATGCCCCATTGCATCGTTGGGAAGCCCTGAAGTCGACTACACTATGCGGAAATACATGGTTCTCAAACAATGCCCCATTGCATCGTTGGGAAGCCCTGAAGTCGACTACACTATGCGGAAATACATGGTTCTCAAACAATGCCCCATTGCATCGTTGGGAAGCCCTGAAGTCGACTACACTATGCGGAAATACATGGTTCTCAAACAATGCCCCATTGCATCGTTGGGAAGCCCTGAAGTCGACTACACTATGCGGAAATACATGGTTCTCAAACAATGCCCCATTGCAGCGTTGTTAAGCCCTGAAGTCGACTACACTATGCGGAAATACATGGTTCTCAAACAATGCCCCATTGCATCGTTGGGAAGCCCTGAAGTCGACTACACTATGCGGAAATACATGGTTCTCAAACAATGGTTGTATGTACCGGGTGGCGCCCGGAGATGGGCCTGGCGAATCTAACTTGGATCGTTCGTTCTCGAGCGTGTCACAAGCTATGATTTTCGCTCAAACAGCATTCGAAACCGTCATTTCTCCTCTTCACAGTGGTAGGTATAAGTCGCATCAAAATAGCTGCGACACAGCACAAATTGTGACTGGTACAAGCCAGAGGGCCTTGAAAAATTGGCGAATTTTGCGTTTTGAGTTCCCAGTCTCATTTGCGAGCTGAAATTTGGAGTAAGATGTGTCAATACATTGGGCTAACGTATCTCCAAGTTTCATCCGTCTAGATTTCCTACAATGCTGCGGATGGGGGGGGGGGGGGGGGGGGTGGACTTTAGAAATACCCAGTAGGCCAACACAGGTAGTGAGAGAACACTTTTGTATGTATGTGCATTTGTGACCAAGTTCTATCCAGTTCGGTAGCAGCGTCTTGCAAAAGTTATCCCAAAACAAAATGTGATAACCTAGAAATGAAACCTTGTGCGTGCATCAAGACCTAAGACGACAATCGCGAGCGATTCCATCAGTATGTCATGTCTTCCTTCCACCAGTCGGCGAACATCGTCCCGCCCATTCTCTCTTTGTAGACGGCGTCGAATTTGTCGCTTTGCTCTCGGCTGAAGTGATTTCGCCAGTCGTTCTTCGTGCCCTTTCGCACCATCGCGTTCTGCTTGTTGACCCTGAGAGTGACACAAACTGGTATACAACACACTGTAGTAGTGGCGGATCCAGGATTTTGGAATGGGGGGGGGCGGAATTTTTTCGCCCGGCCTCAGCCGGGCGACACCATAGGAGAGCTCGGCGTGCGTGCGTGCGTACGTGCGTACGTGCGTACGTGCGTACGCGCGTAACGCTCTCGGATCTCGGCGTTGGAAAGACGTAGAGAAACGATCTTGGGCTCTACGAATAGGCCTCGACTCACTGATCATTCCGCTAAGAGAAGTCGAGATTCAAAAGTTTGAATTGCGCGCGCTACAGTATCCCGAAGGTCAAAACGCAAAACGGCTCTAGCTTGCTCGTGTTACGTCGTAGAGCGGCAATCGACACGTCAGGTGAAAGCTCTCAACGCGTTCTTTCATGTGACTGCAAAAGTTCTTTCAATTACGCAAACACGCACCGCCGAAAACGCCATTCTCGGCTTTTTGACGCTAAAATCGTTTTAACTCGCTCAACTTGCGTCGTAGAGAGACAATCTCAAGGTCAGTGGATAGCTCTCGACTCGCTGATCATTTGTTCTCCCATTGGTCGAAACTCAAAAATTTGAATTTTGCGAGTTACAGTAACCCGAAGGTTTAAAACGCAAAACGGCTCTAACTCGCTCGTCTTACGTCGTAGAGCGGCGATCGACACGTCAGGTGAAAGCTCTCGACGAGTTCTTTCATGCGGCAGCAACAATTTTTAACGTTACGCAAACACGCACCACGGGAAACGCCATTCTCGAGATTCGAACACTAAAATCGCTCTAACTCGCTTGATTTGCGTCGTTGAGAGACGATCTCGAGCTCAGTGGATAGCTCACGACTCACGGATTATTTGCAAAACTTGCTCTGTCATATGTTTGTCAAAACTTTGACAAGTTTTTGTCACTTTTTTAAAAGCGTTGCTCAAAAGAGGGATTTTCTTGCTCTAAAAACCAAATCCCGGGCGATATTAATATTGCTAAGCAATACCCTCTTGCGAAGGGGGGCTCGTGAAGCAGAGCAATACGGGCGATGAGCTCTCGCACTCTCTGCGAAAGAACGCAACTCTATGCAATGTCAGTCAGAATACAAACTCAACTTTTTAATACCGGAGCTTGTTGAGGCCACAGGGGGGACCAAGATGCTATAAAAGCACATAAAAAAATTTGCGCTGCAGGCAAAAATTTTTGCCGATTTTGGCCTATGTTGGTACAAAAATGCTTTAGAATAGCGCCGCAGGCAAAAAATTGCGCCGATTTTGACCTATTTTGGTACAAAAGTGCTACAAAATAGCGCCACAGGCAAAAATTTTGGCCGATTTTGGCCTATTTTGGTACAAAAGTGTTATAAAATAGCGCCGCAGGCAAAAATTTTGGCCGATTTTGGCCTATTTTGGTACAAAAGTGCTATAAAATAGCGCCGCAGGCGAAAATTTTTTGCTCTGGAGGTGCTGCCGCGCAATTTTTTTTTCTCGGGGGGGGGGGGGGAATGGGGGGGGCGGTTTGGCCGAATGGGGGGGGGGGGGCGGACGCACAACCGCCCCCCCCCCCTGGATCCGCTACTGCACTGTAGTGCAATAAACAATCCTTCTAAGCAAAGAACTCACCAAACTTCCTGTGCCATGAAGTTGTTTTGGTTCTTGCTCATGGAAGAATACGAGCTCTTCTCTAGGGTTTTCTCCAAAAGATCTGCGTTTGAGGTGGTCTCTTGCGCCTTGCCTCCAAGGAACTCGGCCAGTCTTTGGATGTAAGCCCTCAAAAAAGTTTGTCGTCGTCGTCGTCGTCGTCGTCGTCGTCGTCGTCGTCGTCGTCGTCGTCGTCGTCGTCGTCGTCGTCGTCGTCGTCGTCGTCGTCGTCGTCGTCGTCGTCGTCGTCGTCGTCGTCGTCGTCGTCGTCGTCGTCGTCGTCGTCGACGTCGTCGTCGTCGTCGTCGTCGTCGTCGTCGTCGTCGTCGTCGTCGTCGTCGTCGTCGTCGTCGTCGTCGTCGTCGTCGTCGTCGTCGTCGTCGTCGTCGTCGTCGTCGTCGTCGTCGTCGTCGTCGTCGTCCTACGAACCTTGGCTCTTTCAGCACGTCCTCATACTTCACCAGCATAACGTTGGCGTCGTCTATTCTCTTCAAGAACTCCGAAGTGTGGTCGAACCAGCAGCAGGTACTGGTGTCACCATTGAGGAACAGCTCCAGAAACACATCGAAGCTTCCGTCTTTGAAGTCAAGGCTGTCCCATCCTTTGTAGAAGTGGTAGTACGAAGTCTGAATATGATGCAATGCTTGTGATTCAGCTTTTCCAAGGTTGCATGCTGCGTCAATGTGCGGCGGACCGATTTTGCGGTCTGGGTAACCCGGACCGGACCGGACCGGACCACCCGGACCAAATTTCAAACCCTCTAGTAAGTATGTTACTCTGCCCAGTTCTAGTTTTCAAGCCTCAAAATGCATTGAATGGGTAGCTCTCAAGGTGGCAATAGAAACTTGAACGTTAGACCATCGACACTTCGGCAGACGATTATAATTCGATCAGAAATTACATTATGTTACATTAAGAATTACAAATTTATGTTGCTATCCTGTAGTAGAACAGGCAGTAAAACAACAGGAATATGCCATATACGTAGTTTTGCAAGCTTTGACTATGCAATGTTAATTGTTCAGCAGGGCGATTTAGGCGAAATTTGGCGTAAATTTTCACTGAACTGTCGTAAACTTTCCAAAAATTGTTGAAGTTGATTGATCATTCCCTGAGATAGTAGGCTTCTCGTGAGATGCTCAAAAGGTGGGTTTTCCCAGCCTCACCCTGTATTTACAGTTCCCAAAGCGCCGCAGGCGAAATTTCAAAGTTTTGGAAGACGCCTAAGTGTAAATTCTGGCGATTTCGGCCAACGAAGGTAAAATTTTTGTCTTCTTTTCTTACCCGGACCGGACCGCCCCAGATTGGCGGACCGGACCGGACCGGACCGATTTTTGCCCGGACCGCCCGGACTGGACCGGACCGGACCGCACATCTCTATGCGTCACTTACGCAAACGTCCTTCGGATTACGAACGAGCCAAAGGTACTTGCACTTCTTGGAATAAGGGACCATACTGGGCAAGTTGTGATGGTTGACGACGCGAGGACTGGCGAGTAGTTGCAAAGGCTCGCCGCCCACGATTTCGGCGCAAGGCATGAAGTCATGAATCATGACATCTGCAAGAGTTCATTGTCAGATTAGCACATTATGTATCGGTTTTGTAAAAATTTTGTGAATTATCGCTTTGAATTGCATGCCTGTATACCTCATGCAATGTTTAATTCAACTACGATTAATTGAAATCAACAGATAAGTATATGTGAATAACACTAGAGTTGTTTTCGTTTATTCCAAATTGTTACATACTGTAGTTTGCTAATTTGTACACAATTTCTTCATTAATCTCATTGTCATTTTCATACCCCCTTGCTGTCCAAATGCCCTCTCAGGATAGAGTAGGCAATATAGAATCTGCTTGTTCCAAGTCAGGCCGCTTCTAGGGAACGAACACACCAGAATATCTCCTTCTCTTGGTTCGTAGTCGGCCGTTGTGCGCACGGTTTTGGGGTCTTGGCCCCATAGTAGACCGTGTTTGCCATCCACTACCGCCTGGAAACATATATTGCCGTATTTTCTGAACTTTGCGAAATATAAACTAAGTAAAATACCCTTTTAGGATATCCAGGCCGCGTGTCGGTGGTAACGCCGGGATCGGCCGCGTAAAGAGCTTCGACTTTCGAGATATGCCCAGAGGAGAAGGTCTCTTTCAAGCTCGTCATTTCTGCTTCACTAAAGTATGGAAACTCCAAACTTCTGTCGAAATTGTCTTTCTCTTGCCCAGCCTGTTTTTAGCGGCTCGCCAACGTTGTTTATCTGCCTGACACTTTGAATGCGTATGTCGAGCGAGTCACTACACATCGGCGAAATACTGGCTTGGAATCTGCCCGTTGGTTGTGTTTGCGTTGGTTACTTAGTGCATTCCTAGAGCTGTGGCGGGGCGTGTTGCGTAGCAAGTACTATGATGAACCATGCGCCGTCGCCGTAACGCAATAGATAGGCGACAAACCTCGTATGCCATGCCGAAAAGATGACGTGTGTTAACGTCAGGACTATCAAGGCACTAGCGCGGCAAACAGTGTTGTCACATATCTCGCACATTACTACATTCTTTCAGAAATGCATTCTTTGATGGCGACACACATGCTCTATCTCGAAACTCTTAGCATCGCGCACTCTTTCGTCCTCTACCGGTTTAGCAGGTTCAACGCTCTATGGCAATTTGCATTTGCATCAGACGGTACAACTCACTTAGCTATTACAAATAGCCAAGAAATAGCAACTGATTGTACCTACCACACACAAAGAGAGAACGCAAATGCAGCTGCACAGAGGGAAGAACAGACTCGAAGAATATCACAGAAAGCGCCGGCGCACGGGAGAGCTGCCAAGACGTATTTAAAAGTTTAAATTTCCCGCCATAATCTTGTGACGAACAACAAAATGCACACAAATAACAGTGGTGACAGGGGACTGAACGGGTGGTTTGCCCTGGAGCACTGGAAATGTCGACTGCTCTCCTCTTTCTGGAATTGAGAAAATTCAGAACTTTGAACTGGCCCGATACTGTATCCCATAGATAATAGCATTACCATGTCCACGCTCCAGCACTTGCTAACGTTGACATGCCTATCCTTGATTTTCTCACAGCTTGTGCTCAGCGACTTGTGATCCACCAGGATCTATATTCATGCGCATCAGAGTTGTCTGATTTAGAATTTGACAAGAATAGAATCTCATAGGTATAAACCTTGTCAGATGCGTTTCTGAGTTTCTCAAATCGGTTTCCAGTGGGCATCTCTCCCTCGTCATAGTTAATTCGACAGGCGTCGCATCCTCTCCCTATCTGATCCTCGACCAGCAGCGCCAGATTGGTGCCGGGAAGACGAGCAACTTTGGCGCGCCTGAGAGTACTCAGTACGGTAATTAGTTAAAATTCAAATTTCCTATGTCGCCTGAGAGTACGGTGACTCGATAGAATTCAAATTACCTAGGTAGGTGTCTGAGAGTACGGTAGCTCGCCATTATTCAAATCAGGTCGCCTGAGAGTACGGTAACTAGATAAAATTCAAATCAGGTCGACTGAGAGTACGGTAACTAGATAAAATTCAAATCAGGTCGCCTGAGAGTGCGGTAACACGATAAAACTCCAATTACTGTAGGTCGCCTTAGAGTACGGTAGCTCGGCAAAATTCAGATTAGGTCGCCTGAGAGCACGGTAACTAGATAAACTTCAAATCGCGTCGTCGTCGTCAATGGAAAACAAATTCTCACATGAGACAGTCTTCGCAGGGACTGTCCTCTTGACTTCCAACGAATTCGAAGAATTGCTGCTCCACATTCTCCTTCTTCGCTGAGAAATCCACCAAGTCTTTCAGTCTGTAGAAGTGCTTCGCTTTGTCGCACGGCACGCCGTCCGCGTTGCCGCGAAACGTCAGAGTATAAGCTGAAAGTGTCGAAATAGTTTACGATTGTTAAAGTTATTCAAAAACTCTTCAACGCGTTTAACAGTGCTGAAACGGCTACTATTCTCACCTTCACTGGGCTGTGCCACAGCGGTGAACAAGGCAGCGACGGAGAATTCAGCCGTGAATCTGGAATGGACAAAATCAGGATATTAAAGCAGGCCAAGTATCAAATTGTACAACGACCCACAGTTTCAGTGCCGTCTTCCACAGCCAGAAGAGGGCTTTGAGTAGATTGACGAAGGGCTAGATGGAAAGTGATCGATTTCTTTGTGTATAAATAAAAATTCTTAAAGATTCTAATAGACATACGCTGAGTAGTCTAGAGGCAGCGTTGGGGTTGCCATACGCCTGTTCCGGACACACCGCCTGGTAGTCCACGAACAATTGTCTAAATTGTACAATAATAGGAATCAATTTCAAATTTGGTGCAACACACAAGGGTATAACTACCAACTTGTCATAGAATTTGCCCTCCCCTGCCAATTTCAAGACGAACAGCCATTGTTGCAGGCCCCTTTCTCCATAGAAGTCGCCCAAAGTCGGCGGCGCGGACTCCGCAAATTGCGTGCCGTTGGTTTTCTTTTTGCGCGGCGATGACGTTAGGCCGGGACGGTTGATCACCTGAAAACCGTAAAAACTTCTTTGTGAAATTGTCAGTAAAATCCTATATCTCGATTCAAAGTTTACACGTCGATTTAAGCAAGCAGGAGCTGCAACTCTATCAGTTCAAGTTTAATTCACAAATTGATTTAGGCAGGCATTGTGACTTAGTCAGCTCAAATTTATTACACAACTCGACCCAAACACGAGCTGTAATTAAATCAGTTCAAATTCAACTTACAAATCGATTTCAGCAGGAGCTGGCACAAAATTACAAACTACTATGATTACTACACTGCTACCAACGCAACAGCGCACGCAATGAACAAAACTCCCGCTCACAACCTTCTCGTATTTATCCAAGGCGGAAGAGTAGATTACTGTGCCGAATTCGTCTAGCAAGTAGCAGTAGCGAACCGATGGTCCATTGCGCCTCTGAAACGGCTCGACGGCAAATTCTGGTCAAAGATTAACATTTCTAAACTTTAGGCGACATCTTGGCAAAATGCATAATAGAATGCTTAGATTAATAGCAATAAAACTGCAATTGCATATCGCAATATAGGCATGCGTGTGTTTCTATGGCAAAATCAAATGGCAAAGAAACAGCACTGAAGAGCAAATTAACTATATACAGTATGTAGGTAGGTATGTACCTCTTTCCTGTTGCAAATCTCCCCAGCGAATTCAGCCACCAATGTCGCCAGGTGGTCATAAAGCATCTCGACGCCCACAACCCCAATTGGGGCCCCTTGCATGAAGACGCCTTTGGAGGCCGACACGAGAAGTGACACGTTTTCCGGCTGCTTGTAGGCGCTCAGGCGGTCGATCTTCCGGTTGTAGGCCAGCGCTGAAAAGGTAGGATACGGTAGGATGGGATGGGACTACCGTAATATGCTACAAGGTTCTTCAACCTCCCTAGAGGAGGGGAGTGAAATCGGAGGCGCGGGATGGTTAGTTAATTGGGTTATAAAATTCAACCCCTCTTCCTGTGGCCTCATGCACGCGAAAGGTACCAATGCCGCACTAGGCAACTTCCATGTATCGAATTTCTTAACACATGGTGTTCAGAGGCATGCTTACTACACATAGTTATAGTAGCTCTACAGTATGTCTTGTGAGCTCATTGGAGTACCATGCAGCATAATCAATGCAATCCAACAGACTTAATAGTAAGAGAATGCAAAGACAGTATGCGACCCACTGTTCAGGACGACGTCGAAGACGACGGTGTCTTTCATGTGCATGGACCGCTTGTAGATGTCTTCCTCCGGCCCATTGGCATTGCTGGCCGAGAATTGACGGTACTCACTGCAAAGCGAATCTTCTGTGCTTGGTTCCGCACCACACATTATTAAGTTGTTTTAGACAATCATTGCAGTGCATGATCAAGGACTGAACAATGCCTAGACTACTGAATGTGTTCTAACAGACGTTGCGTGTCAAACCACTGCAAATATTCAGTGTACTGTATCTCACGGATGCGCCGCCGAGTCCGCTTTCCTGTTACCGCAACCTGAAAATCGAAGAGAGTCATCAGAGTCAAATTAAATAAACCACCAGTCTGCTATGAATACAGTAAATGCCACACACCAGACTCCGCGCTTTCGTCCGCGTCACCTTCAGATAATTCATGGCGACTCTTGCAGGAGCTGCCGCCTCCGAATTCGTAGATGATATCCGGATGACGTCCGCCCTCGTGTCTGATCAGGCCGCTTTCCCCGATGAAGAACACAAGATGGACGCCGTTGCTGGAAAAGTTTTGGATCGGGTTGATTTGGAAGGACACTCGGTTTATCGCGTTATAACAAATGGCAAAAGTTCAGACGTAAAGCGAGCTTTGGGCGATTCGAACTGCGCGACTCTTCCAATTTCTCATGATTGTGCGAACACCACAAATTTCAGAGCTTGAGCACTGCCATGTCTTAGCTTCAACTTCCAACTTCAGGTATTCTCATGTACGAATAAAGACTTGATTTGATGGCATTTCTCTCTCGAAGCTTTCGCGATCTACACAGTAGTAGTACTCAACTCACCTTTCATGATCCACCGTCTTCCAGAGACCGGGCAGATCACTCGTAGCCCTGGCATCTAACAGCAGCCGATTCACAAGCAGTGGATTGCATTCCTTTGTGTAGTTGAACTTGCTGTCGAGTTTCTGGGACACGAATTTGGTCGTAAACGAGAGAAGGAAGATTTCCTTGGCTTGGGACTCTAGGCTCATGTCGGGGTCTAGCTCTTTCCTTGTGGTGGCGTCGTCCAGGACGCAGTAGTGCCTGAATATGTATTCGAAAGAGTACAACTGGAAAAAGGTATGTAGTTGAATCAATAACTGCGACCACTGTCACTCTATTATGTTGCAAGTATGTATGTGGTGGTAGAATGGCGAACCTAGACCTACCCTACATACAGACGATGCTCCCTCTTCTCCTGAGCAAGGGAAGGAACAGTGCGCAAGAGAGGAAGAAAGGGAGGGGAAGTTATTGAAGTACTACTGCAACCGATTTCTCCATGGCTTGATACATTTTGAGACTGTGAATCAGACTTCTCTAACACGGCGCTTTAGCATCTCTAGATCCCGAGACACACCAGAGATAAGCAAAAGACTTCCAATGAAACGCCATTTCTTGCTCGAAGGAATCTTAACGTTAATCGCTCACTGACCAATCAGGGTTGACCGTCCAGTGAGAATCGTTGGAGCTGGGCAGCCAGTCGGCCTGCACCTCTGGATTCAGACCAGTCTTCCACTTCAGCAGTGGCACCGTTTCAGAGGTGTCGTCTGGGGCGCGTGGAGTGGCCAGCGAGATGCTGAATAACTACATTTATTAATATGATATGATTTTTCAAGGTTTGTGTGACGAAAGAGCGACTCAGACGCGCCGAGACTCACACGAAAGTCGTGTTGTCGACTCGACGATAGTGGTAGACGTTCTCCTGTCCATACACGCGCTTCTGAAAGTGTAGAAAGTGCAAGGACTATGCACTGACACACTACACATTAGAAGTATTGTGCAAAATATGTACCAAGTCTTCTGTCGCCCATAGCACCTTCCTTTTGTGGCCCTTGCAACTGCCCACTTTGTCAGAGGAAGTTTTCACGGCGTCCACCAGGCAGGCGCGAATCTGGAAGTTCGACCATTCAGTTTTTAATCACACAACTACACTTGACTTAGACAGTTCATGCAAGCAGTCATTCGTGAAGGCACGGGCAGAGAGCGAAAGCTGCATAGAAGAAAGTCGGAAAAGCGAACGTTACAAACAACAAAGTACGCAAAACAAGGTACCACAAGGCATACGTGTAAGCGCCAACCGGCCAGGGGGGGGGGGGGTCGGGGGGGGTATAGGACCCCTCAGGGGGGGGGGGGGGGGTCTGAGGCCCCTGGAGGGGGGGGTCAAATGACCTAAAAATTTTGCTAAAAAAGTACCAAAAAATAAGAAAATTTTGCAAAAATAGGCGAAAAAGTGCCAAAAATCGCTTAAGTTTGGTCAAAAATGTCCAAAATATAGCGCCGCAGGCGAAAATTTTGCTATTTTCAAGCGCCGCAGGCGAAATTTTTGCCATTTTTAAGCGCCGCAGGCGAAAATTTTTGAAATTTTAGGGGGGGGGGGGTCTTTTGGGGAAGGCGGGAGGGGGGTACCTGGGGGGGTATGGGGGGGGTACACTTTCGGCTAGGGGGGGGGGCTTACCCCCCCATACCCCCCCCCCCCCCGGTTACACGTATGCCACAAGGTTGGAAATGCAGGTACGTCACGGCACAGAAGCCTTATTATGAGCTGTGACAGAAGCAGCCACTTGCAGGTGAAATGATTAGTGAAGAAGCTGACATACGAAACGTACCGGGTTTTTCCGTAAATAAGCCCCTCCAAGAATAAGCCCCATGGGGCTTATTTTAAGTTTTCTTTCCAAAAATAAGCCCCAGGGGCTTATTTTCGGGGCCAAATTTAGCAGCGCAGGTCCCTCAATTTTCGCAGTTAACGACGCATTTTGCGCTCAAAATACATGGATTGTGTCTGCTCTCAATATGAATCGTAACGTTATGATAGTGAAGTGAATATTTGGACACACTACACTTCCATTTTAGCATCATACATGTCACAAAATACAAGCAACGCCACACGCAAGCGGCAGATTCGTCTATGGTAAGAATTGGAACTTTCCGATAATTAGCCCCGCGGCTTATATTTGGGTGAAATATCAGGTCGAGACAAGTGCCAATTCCGAATTTAAGCCCCGGGGCTTATTTACGGAAAAACCCGGTAGTTCACGCCTTTTGTGGCCAGAAAGCATGCGCGCAGTTGTGTGGCAGTTGTTATCTCAGTAGCAACAGCCTCCACATCCCAGGCGGTCCCAGCATGCAGCGATCCATTTCCATGCCATTCTTTGTGCGTTCCATCTCACCCCCGTTTCAGAGTTGTAGTCGAGCGGGTC
>JASAMZ010003771.1:50000-71081 GCA_030248115.1 Linhomoeus sp. GSCO2_2
GCTTGGTCAGCCACTGGGCTTTCACTGTCATCTGGTGGTGGGTTAATAGTAGCAGTAGGTTACGGTAGCCGCGGCATTTCGAATTCAAGCGCTCGCGTTCGTCTACGCAGGGGGCAGTTACAGTACCGTATTCTCTCGAATAGCGTCTTTGATTGCTGAGAAGATTAGAAGCTGTTTCAAGTGAAGCTTTTGCTCACTTATTGGAGAGAATACGGTAATAGAAGCGTCTAGATAGCCGCCACCAGTTGAACTGCCGAGCGACTATCAATAAGCCCCTCACCGAAGTGCGAGAAGACCTTTTGGCAAACTGCCAAGTTTTCGAGAAAGGTGAGTATTAGCAGGGATGTGCGTGCGATGCTGTTATATCGCCACTCGTTAGTTACCACCAAACCTCATAAAAGCTCAAGCGACAGGGGTTAGTGCGTCAAAGCTGCGTTGCGTGTATTTTGCGGACTGCTGTTGTTGCGTCGGTCGATCATACAATTTTGAATTTGCTCACTACAGTATTCGTACACGTACCCCCTTGAGCAGCTGGAAAATCTCGGTCAGAGCGCGAGGGTAGTCGGCCTTTCCTTGAGCGGTCTTGTTTTCCAAAACTGATCGAAGAAACTAAATTAGGAGAAATATTTATGAAATTCTGGGCAAATGAGGGAGTGATGCTCAATTTGAATCTCTTGCCATCTTGTTGCGCTGGGTTGCTTGGATGAGCTTATTCTTGAAGCAGTCGCCAAGATAGGTGACTTTGTCGTTGAACTGAAAAGTGTGAGACAAAGTGTGGTGCGTTTCGTTGCTGCACAAAGTCTGATTGATTCACATCGTCTCCTTTCTATTCTTGTGTCCTAAGGCTACTTCTGAATGAGTCCACACCAATTTACCGAATGAGTCCACTGTCCACACCAAATTACTCCATGAGACCACACCAAATTACCACATGAAGCCACACCAAAATTGCTGAATTGGTCCACACCAAATTACAGAATGAGTCCACGACAAACTACTGATGAGAGGTCACCAAATTACGAAATGAGTCCACACCTACTGCAATAGCCGAATGAGTGCACACCAAATTAGTGAACGAGTCGACACCAGTTAATCAATGAGTACAAGCGGCAGTATGTTCGACTTCAGCGGAAATTGCTGCGGGTCCTTCTGCAAACCCTAGCCATGTCCACACCAAATTACTGAACGAGGTCACATCAATTCATTCCAGTGTAACAAACGCGCTGCAATGTTGGTTTGTACTACGCTGGTGACCAGACGTTGGCTCTGGCTTTGTCTACGAATCAAGCTGAGGTCTCGCGCTCATTCAAACCCCCATTCTCACCATGACGATGTTGAAGAAGTCGTTCTCGGACAAGGTCTCTAGAATCACTTCCACCGTCTGCTTGGCTATCTGGAACCTCTGTCCGTGCATGGAGCCGCTCATGTCCAGCATGATGACCATGTTCTTGGAGTTGGTCGCGCTACCCGTGTACCACTCCGTGGTGCGACAGTCGAACAGGTCCGGCCGGTCATTGGCCGTGTGCCAGCGGGCGCCTGAAGAGTGAGCGACAGAAGTCGGTGCATTGATGGATACCGTAAATCCTCCAATAAGCGCCCCCCTCGAATAAGCGCCCCCCCCCACTCCAATAGGCACCCCTCCTAGAGGAAGGTTGAGAGAATAAGCGCCCAGGGCGCTTATTGGAGGATTTTCGGTGAGTACATAGGTGGTTGATGGAGTGTATGGGATGTGCGGCAGCGCCAAGCCATGATTTGGGTTCCTTCCACATCACGATCATCGTTACTCTCGCTTCAGTGGAAATTCACTCAAATGGAACTCGTACTCGCACACGCTCCATGCTTGGCACATGGTTTACGCGGAATAAATGGGTGATCGCTAGACTTGTGAGGGCTTCTCACCTGGGAAGAATCTCATGAAACCAGATTCCGAACAAAACAGCTGCCAGGACAGTCGAGGGTTCAGCTGATAGTCCGTCTTCCAGGAGCTGTCCAGGGGCGTTTTCGACCACTGGATTCGAGTCAGCAGCTTGGGGTCTGAAATTGGCATTACTCACAATGGGTGTCTTCGCGTAAAACTCTTAACAAGTTCCTTTTCCTTATACCCCGATCGTAGATGGGCAAGGGGACGTGGACGGCGGACATTTTCGTGGTGATATCCACGCCGAACATGTGGTGTGAGCGGTCGAAGGAGGGACTGCCCTCTCGGGTCTCGTTGTAGACGGTGTTTTCAGTCTCTGGCCAGTCGTTCTGGATTTGCGCCTGGTCGTTGCCCGTCTTGGCGTTGAGGAAGCGGATCTGGACATGTTTATGCATGATGATGAACAGGATTCGAACGCGCGACAATTGTCTGCGTCTATTGGGGATTAATGCAGTTACAGTACAGTTACTTACCAAGCCTTGCTCGGTGTTGGCCATCTCTTCAGACTTGTTCGTGTGAAGATGTTGCTCCAGATTTGTCTTGATTTTCTGAAAATTGTAGGCGAAATATTTAGCACTCCTCCCCCCCTTCCCGTTCACGATTTGAGTACCCTAGAGGCAACAGGGGTACATACATTGGCGTTCAAAGTTACAATAATAATATCGGCGAAATTACAGTAAGCTCACCCAGGCTTTGCGTCGATTCATCTCCAAATACTGAGCAATTCTGGAGTGCATATCCTCCAGGATATCCTTCGGCGATCGGTGCTCCACCTCAGCCACATTTTGGAATTCCTGAGAATGTGTAAAACATTTTGACATCCGCTTCTTGTGAGGTGACACAATTTTATTATTTATATGCAAATTTCACCCAACCTCCACAATTTTCGCCTCCATTGTTGAGCTTTCGAAGGCTTTGAGAAGGCTCCCGCTGATCTCTCTGGCTGCCTTTCTGGAAAGAAATTTTGGAATCTGACGACCGGAAAGTTTGATCATATCTACAGGGCTTTTTTTTAAAGTGAGGGGTCGGGAGCTCGAATAACTTTGGCCCCGGTGAACCGATTTTGATGAAACTTAAAACAGTGCAAATTCAATATCCACCATAGTGTGTGTTAAAATTTTACCCAAATCGGGCGTGCGTAGCGCCTACGCTAGCGCGTTATCGAAGGCCTACTCTTTTCGGGCCGCTGGAGATGGCCGCCGTCCTGGTGGTGGGGCCCTTGCTTATGCTGAGCAGTGACGCAAAATATGCAATTTTTCAACTAAACTGAACAGTAATGAAGCAGGAAACGCTAGCCAAACCCGCACTTTTGTCGAAAGATTGCATATTTAGCGTCACAGTGCTCAGCATAAGCAAGGGCCCCACCACCAGGACGGCGGCCATCTCCAGCGGCCCGAAAAGAGTAGGCCTTCGATAACGCGCTAGCGTAGGCGCTACGCACCCCCGATTTGGGTAAAATTTTAACACACGCTATGGTAGATAGTGAATTTATACTGTTTTAAGTTTCATCAAAATCGGCTCACCGGGGCCAAAGTTATTCGAGCTCCCGACCCCTCACTTTAAAAAGAACCCTGTAGATGTGTGTGTTCTGTCAATAATCAAGTTCCTTACTTCACTGCCTCTAGATTCCCTTGTGCCTGCGCCAGTGCCACAGCACAGCAGCCGAAAATCGACAAAATCAGCCGCATTTTCAAATAATTCATCGGATTTCAAACTCTTCTTCTTCCGGCGTTGCTCACAGCCCGTGCAATCTTGGCATTCTTGTTCGAACACCTATTGGCAAGGCAGCGACCCATTTCTTCTTCCAAAGGCTTCACCGCGCCAGCTACATACGACTAGCAGCGAAGCATAGTGGCGTTAGCTGGTGGTATAGCAGGCAGGCTGTCTCTCTCACTAGAGGGAGGGAGGGGGTATGGTTCTAGAAAGAGGGAGGGAGTCCACTGGATGTAAGCGGCCTTCGCTTGGCGGACTACACAGCGGTAATGCGCATCAATACGCGGCTGCTGCTGCTGCTGCTTCGAAAGAAGAAGGCTGTACTGTGTCTGTTGGAATAGTAGTGGATAAAATGTATGTGTAGTAGAGTAGCACGTTTGGCAAACTCTCTGTACTTCATTGCGCAGCGAAATTGCATTCATTTACCACGAACGCACAGTCTTTGTGAGCTGCACTCTTCCTTTGCAACTGTCAGATCCCAACTTCGCTCACAAACGGTTACTGTCACATAGCGTTATTATAGGGTTACTGTAATAGGTCTGCCAGAGTCGTCCTCGTGTGGGTAGGTAAAGGGAGTGAGAATGTCTCAGCCAAGAAGGTTCATTCTTTGGTGTAGTGGCAACAGGCCACTTGAAAGCTTTCGGAAAGGAAAACTGTTTGGATGGTGGTCGTCCAGCCAAGCTTGGTTCCATCTTTCGCCGGCTTTTGGAGGAAAATCGATTAATGGGAGTGTGATGACATACCTATATGTAGTGAAATGCTTCATGTGATAAAGTCGCCAGTCGCGTCGTGCATCAGAAAATACAGAACAAGCAGGCATATCGCGTCATAGTAGGAGTTCAAAAGATTCAAGATGTTCTCGACATCTTGAATTTCGTCTTTGAAACTTCGAAAGTCAGCTGCTCTGAGCTGAGTCTGAGACCATCAGCTCAGTATTAAATGGGCCGGTCGCGGGCATGACATGTCAAGTCTTTTGACAGACCGATATCAATAGGTAGGCAGCAAGTACGCTACGTAGCTTTGTTCACAGCAGTCGAATTTCGTATTTATTTTAGTCTGACTGAGATTGTAGAGCTTTGCTTGCTGAAAGTGTGAGGAATCGTCTTCTTGTCGCTCTTCACGAGTTCCCCATGGCCGCGAACAGCGCATGAGACTGAGTACGCCGAGAGCGTAACGCACGGTTCGCTACGACCTAATAAAACGAGCTGTTTTGCAGCTGAAGATTATTGTAGTCGATTTCGTCGATTTGTGTTTTACGAATTGCAAAATTTTCGGCAGGCAAGCGCTCACAATGAGCATGTTTGTGGGAGTTTCGTATGCATGTATCTACCCCTCACGAAATTTCGTACGAATCTAAGAGAAGCGTTGGTTGACAAGGCATGTAGGCAAGCAATATCGGCAAGCCAATTGTGGGGCATGCCCCAGGACGAAACTACTGTACTGTAGACGATGAACATTGCCTGAAATCCCCACTCACCCCCGTTGATCAAATGACCTTTTAAGCGAAAGGCGAAAACGAGCGCGCTCTGTGTACCAAGTGTGCGAAAACAGGAAGAGGAGGCGGTTCCAACACCGACGCTTTGCAAACACCGCGCCAGAAGGGTAGTGCTCTTCCATATGTACCTAACCTAACCTCCCCTGATCTGAAGAAGCATACACATGCGCGCGGTGCCCAATCGGTGAACGGAAGAGCATGTCTGGCAAGAAGCAATTGGTCCGCTTGGCCCACGTCAGCGCGGGCCCTCCCCACATCTTCCCCTGCGCCGAAACCATAAAACAGTCCTCTTGCCGACGTCCCGGGCCTACGGTGGAACTCTGGCACGAGATAGCCAGACGACTGAACTTCGAGCTCCGGTTTCACCGCCTGGGAACCGTTGCGCAAGAGAGAAGACTTTGCAGTTCAGCAGGCCATTGTAGGGACTAGATCTGCATGGGGCATAGTGCGTTGTGTGGAGAGTCTGTAGAGATCCGTTTGAATGCGATCCGCGCACATATGAGCATGTGAGGAGGCTGCCAATTTTAGCAGATATGTAGCTATTCGCACTGAACTGTTATGCGCCTCAGCGCGCTTCCTAACGGTGTTTGAGCGATGTTTGGCCCGTCCATTGTGGAATTGCTGTAATCACACTGCATATATCTGTTGCAGGCCATGGCCGTCTTCAGGCCATTGCCGTCTAGACGGCTTTGGCCTGGTCGATCAGGCCGTGGCCGCTAGACGGCGTTGGCCTGATGCGTCAGGCCATGGCCGTCTTCCGCTCGAGAAGACGGCCGTGGCCTGATGGACCAGGCCGTAGCCGTCTTTAAGAGTGTCAGCTGTTGCAAGCGCTTGCAGGGAAGGGGCACAGCAGGCCTAAGCAGGAGGTGAAGTAGATGGAGGAGTGTTTATTCCACTTGCAGTTTGCACTAAAACTCGGCCGGCGTCGCGCCTGGCGGGTCTCAACTGAGGCTTAGCGCGACCACCAACTTCAGGGCGCGCTACGCGCGCCCTGAAGTCGGTCACCGGTCGCGTTAAGCCTAAGCTTCGACCCGCCAGACTACGACGCCGACTGACTCTTGTGCATTGTGGGCGCAGGGCGAGCCTAAGCATAGCCTAAACTGCAAAGAATACACTATGTCGGAAACTAATAGAGAAAGGAAAGACGGCCATGGCCTGGCGCAGCAGGCCGTGGCCGTCTAGACGGCTTTGGCCTGACGCATCAGGCCACGGCCGTCTTCTGCTCGAAAAGACGGCCACGGCCTGATCGACCAGGCCAAAGCCGTCTAGACGGCGATGGCCTGAAGACGGCCATGGCCTGTGACATATCCACTCATGAGTAAATTCTCACGTGCGCAACGTTTCCCCGGACAACTTCGGCCCGTCAGAGCTGACGGAAGGGGCCAATTGGACCGGCGTCGCCGGCAGCTTCCTGGCCAATCAGACGGACGCCGCTCTCACGTGGGACATCACCTTGACGCCCGGCCGAGTGGGCGTCATGAATTTCTCTCCCGTCACGAGTCGCAATCGGTTCGCGCTCCTGCTGGCGGCCAGCTCCAGTCGGCACGTCGCCTTCCACTTTCTGACCTTCGACGCCTGGTCTCTGGCGGCAATCGCCTCGTCTGTTGTTGCGGTGGCAGTGCTCGTTCACTTCTCCGCTCGTTCCGCCGACGGGACGACGGTGTGCCAGGCCCTCTGGGGCCATATTCCGAAACTTGCAGGGTTTTCCTCGTGACCCTCGAGGGTCAAAACCTCGCGCGGTTTCCCCTCGAGGTCAAGGGAAAACGCTCGAGGGGAAGTTCATATTTCGAACGAAAACCACCTCGAGGGTCGTTCACCTCCGAGGTTTACCCTCGAGGTTCAAGGTTTCCAGCGGAATTTCAACTGCAGAGACAGCTTACCCTTTCAGGATACATGATGAAACAAAATATTATTCACCAGCACAATGTTTGGTTACAAAAGAATTTCATACGAATTGAATAACGAAGTCTCGCTATTGTGACATATCCAAGACAAAGCGGCTGTTTGATTTGTGGTTTCCGCGACAAAAGTAATTCTAAATGTCAACCGACATTAACCAGGTATGTAAGATAGGACAAAGCTTTTGTGGAAACTAGAAGGCCAAATGTGGGGGGAGGGGGTGGGGGGGGTGGTCCTCAGAGTGGATTACATCGCCTTGGACATGACCTAAGCGATCAAGTTTCTTAGAAAGAGCGAATGCTATTGCTAAGGCGTTGCAGAAGGCCTGTGTTTTCCATAGATGTTGCCCAATCTAAAAGTTAAAATGCTTATAGAAACTGCAAAATCGGAGAAGTTTTGCCTGCGGCTGCGGCACTGATTTTGAGTAGATTTTAGTACAATTTTCGAATAATTGAGTCAAAAGGCAAAATATTGCTAGAATATTCTGAGGTTGCGCCCTTGCCCTACCCCCCCCCCCCCCCCCCTTCCCTCCCTCCCAATTCGAAAATCCTTAGCTCATCACTGCCTGTCGATACTAAAGTTGGTTCACCTTTGATTACCCAGAACCACTTTTAATCGATCTTCTGATCACCGCTGTATTTCGTTCTTCTTTGATACCCGTGTTCTTTAGCTGCATGGTCAAAATTGGTGAAATCGCGCTATTTTGGTCATTGGATAAGCACTACGCATAGTCAAAACACAGAGTGTCGAGGGTTTTACCCTGGTCGGAGCAGGGTCGAAATTTTCTACCCTCGAGAGTAGACGTCAGGGGTAGAATGCGCGTTCGGAATATGAAACTGCCCTTGAGGTGGTCCAGGGCGACTCTCGAGGTTTTTTGCCCTCGAGGTTTTCCCTGAAGGGTAAAATGTGCGTTCGGAATATGAAATCACCCGTGAGGTGGTCGAGGGCGACACTGGAACCCTCGAGGGTCGTGGGTTTTCACGTTTCGGAATATGGCCCCTGGGAGTCCTTCGGCCTCGCGTCTTCCAAGTCAGGACGGTCGCTGCTGCTCAGGAGATGGACTGGGAAGACGACCACTCTGCTGGGAGGCGCTGCGCAAAAGAACAGTTGTACAGTGTACGCTAATACTCTCCAATAGGCAATTCATAAGTAGCCCGAAAGATCGCGGAAAATGTGATCGGCAAACCATTTTGTCTGACTGAGATTGTGAAGCTCTGCTTGCTGAAAGTGTGAGGAGGTCGCCCTCTTGTCGCTCTTCACGAGTTCCCCATCGCCGCGACTGAGTACATACGTCGAGAGCGTTAATGCACGGCTAGCTACGACGTACATAAAACGAGCCGTTTTGCAGCTGAAGATTATTGTAGTGTATTATTGTTGTCTTACGAATTTTCGACAGGCAAGCGCTCACAATGCGCATGTTTGTGGGAGTTTCGCTTGTATGTATCTACCCCTCACGAAATTTCGTACGAATCTACGAGAAGTGTTGGTTGACAAGGCGTGTAGGCAAGCAATATCGGCAAGCCAATTGTGGGGCATGCCCCAGGTTACGATACTGTACTGTAGACGATGAACATTGCCTGAATTCCCCACTCACCCCCGTTGATCAAATGACCTTTTAAGCGAAAGGCGAAAACGAGCGCGCTCTGTGTACCAAGTGTGCGAAAACAGGAAGAGGAGGCGGTTCCAACACCGACGCTTTGCAAACACCGCGCCAGAAGGGTAGTGCTCTTCCATATGTACCTAACCTAACCTCCCCTGATCAGAAGAAGCATACACATGCGCGCTGTGCCCAATCGGTGAACGAACGGAACAGCATGTCTGGCAAGAAGCAATTGGTCCGCTTGGCCCACGTCAGCGCGGGCCCTCCCTACATCTTCCCCTGCGCCGAAACCATAAAACAGTCCTCTTGCCGACGTCCCGGGCCTACGGTGGAAATCTGGCACGAGATAGCCAGACGACTGAACTTCGAGCTCCAGTTTCACCGCCTGGGATCCGTTGCGCAAGAGAGAAGACTTTGCAGTTCAGCAGGCCATTGTAGGGACTAGATCTGCATGGGGCACAGTGCGTTGTGTGGAGAGTCTGTGGAGATCCGTTTGAATGCGATCCGCGCACATATGAGCATGTGAGGAGGCTGCCAATTTTAGCAGATAGGTATTCGCACTGAACTGTTATGCGCCTCAGCGCGCTTCCTAACGGTGTTTGAGCGATGTTTGGCCGCGTATATCCACTCATGAGTAAATTGTCACGTGCGCAACGTTTCCCCGGACAACTTCGGCCCATCAGAGCTGGCGGAAGGGGCCAATTGGACCGGCGTCGCCGGCAGCTTCCTGGCCAATCATACGGACGCCGCTCTCACCTGGGACATCACCTTGACGCCCGGCCGAGTGGGCGTCATGAATTTCTCTCCCGTCACGAGTCGCAATCGGTTCGCCCTCTTGCTAGCGGCCAGCTCTAGTCGGGACGTCACTTTTGACTTTCTCACCTTCGACGCCTGGTCTCTGGCGGCGATCGCCTCGTCTGTTGTTGCGGTGGCAGTGCTCGTTCACTTCTCCACTCGTTCCTCTGACGAGACGACGGTGTGGCAGGCGCTTTGGGAGTCTTTCGGCCTCGTGTCGTTCAAGTCTGGACGGTCGCTGCTGCTCAGGAGATGGACTGGGAAGACGGCCGCCCTGCTGGGAGGCGATGCGCAACAGAACAGTACAGTGTACGGTAATTCTGGGATAGGTACCTAATTCTCGTAGCTCGAATATCGGCAAACCAGCAAGCGGCCAATGTACAGTAGGTGAAAGCTGAAAGACCTCAGGCCTCCCCACTTGCGTACAGACTACGATACCAGAAAGTTTGACGATATCTTCACCTTTTGCGTAGGTACCTAACGGTCCTTTGCGCATCGCTTCCCGCGGCCTTTGCCCAGCTCTACGCGCTCTACTTTGCCGGCTTCCGCAGCCGTATGGTCACGACCACCTACAGTAGTCGGGCAGCGACCTTCGACCAAGCCAAGAAGCTGATTCTGGAGGGCAGGCTCCAGTTAGTCATGCCTTCCGGCTACGCAGTTTGGCTCGAGCGACTGGTCACTGGGGCGGTGTTTGGAGAACAGAGGCTATTCACAGAGCGCCAGTTCACACGCGTGGACAGGCTGGACTACGACATGTTGTGCGACAACAAGCAGACCTTCCTCCTCTCCTATCCCCGGGGGAGAGGGCCCTGGAAGTTAGGAGGGGACTGCGACGTCATGGAGTGAGTGACCTCCGAGAGTTGGTCGGTGATCTGCTGTGGATAGAATTGTCTGTAGGGCAACCACGCTGACGTAGCAACACCCCCCCCCCCCCCCCCCCCCCCCCCCATCAACACCCCCCCTCCGACCTCCCCATATCCCCTCTCCCTCCCATCCTCTCTCCCCCACCCCCCCCCCCCCCCCACACTAAGTATTACCTCCTCCCTCCCTTCCCCCCCCCCCCCCCGCACCGCAGGCCAGTTAGCGTCCGAGAACGTGTGCGGAGTGTCTGTTTGTTAGGTTCAAATTGATACGATCTGTGGGGTCTTAGTTGTGGGCGGCTGTCAAGTTCTCAACATCTTTCAGGGTGTCTCTCGGCCATATTTTCGCCGAGGAATGGAGAGCTTTCGCCTTCCGGCCCGCCTGGCCCCACCGTCGGGCGGTCAATAAGATCCTGGGCAGAATTTCGTCTGAGGATCAGGTTAGTGCTGTGCTGTATGTATGTATTCATAACTTTCCGGTGCTTTCGCGGAGAACAGCCAATGGATGCAAGTCTCTCAACCAAGGTCCAATCCTACTGGTGGTCGCGATATTCGCGCGACTACGACACGGAAAGATTGGTGGCGTCAAGTAGCAACTCGCGATTCGGAGAGACGCAGCTTAGAAGGGTGTTGAAGACTCCAAAACCCGTCGCTTTTGCGAGTCTACGGAGCGCCCTGACGTTTTGGCTGGCCGGTTGCGCCGTCGGCGTTTTGACCTTTGTGATTGAGCCCTTGCGTGTAGCTCTGATGAAATTCCAATGACTTGGTACGAGCTTAGGTTGATCGCGTCGTCCCCCGTTCTAACAAGACCGTTTTGTTTTCTCTGTGACCTTCCAAATAAGAACTCATGAGTTTGAAGGGGTGACGCACATGTAATCTGCAATGTCAATGAACCTGGCACAATCCAAGCTGCCTACCTTTTACGTAACGAAACTGCAACGTATGAACAGTGGCACACAATGACGACAGATCTGAAGGAATCAGTACCCCGTGGGTAGTCTCGAGTTGGTGCAGTGTTCGCCGCTTCCCTTGACGTCTTTCGGCCCCTCTGCCTTTCTGAGGGCCTTTTCTCCTTGTAGGCCCTCATGAGCCGACTACACCAATAATTGCAAAGAATTGCACACCTTCATATCTCACTGAATACTGCATGAGATTCCTTGAAATTACAGAATTGAAGTAGTGCCTTCAAGAAGACGAGTTGGTGTCCGCTCTGCGCCGGGATCTACCAACCTTAAGTTTTGGGGCAGACCTCAAAAGTAGCACAATGCAGCACGCTTTATCGAACTTTCTTCCCACTTTGCATGACAATAGCATGGCGGCATACGTACCGGTGCTAGTGTTCGCGAGCTGTGTTGGATGAGCACATTGTGCCATGTATGTAGAACAGGCACCTACTGCGAAAGCGAAGCAATGGACGCGACGATTCAACAGAAGTCCCTGCTATGGCGAATCTTTTGATGATCGACCATATGCCTGGTCTGAGTGAAATCTATCCAGTGAAGCCGAGACGAAACGGAAGCGGTTTCAATGTTGACCCCTTGCAAACAGCACTCAGCGGCCGGCAGTTCAGTATGTAGCTGTGAAATTCTAGGCGACCCTCTGGGCATAGTCGATTGTCAGGCAATGATGTCAAGCAACAGGGAGCTCGTCCGACTGGCCTACGTGAAAGACGGCCCTCCCTACCTGTACCCCTGCACCGCGGCCACAGAAGCCGACTCTTGCGACCGTCCCGGGATTACGGTAGAGATCTGGCACGAAATAGCCAAGCGACTGAAGTTCGACCTCGAGTTTCGCCACGTAGAGACCTTCGGGCCCTCAGAAATTGCCCCGGGGGCGAATTGGACGGGAGTGGGCGGCAGTTTCGTCAACAATGAGACGGACGCCACCCTGACATGGGACATCACCCTGAGAGAGGGCCGAATGGGCGTCATGCAATACTCTTCCGTCATGAACCGCTGCCGGTTCTCGCTTCTCTTCGGGGCGAGCTCGACGCGCCACGTAGGCTTCAACTATTTGACCTTCGACCGGTGGTCGCTGGCGGCCGCAATCTTTTCAGTCCTCTCGCTCGCGGCGCTCCGCTTCTTGGCCTTTCCCTCCAAGACGTGGGGCGGACGTGGAGGGGACGCTTTGTGGAAAGCGTTCAGTTTTGCCACTTTCCAATCTGGCCGGAGAGGCGTGTTGAGACGGTGGCACGAGCGAGCCATAGCGCTCCTGGCCTTCGCCCATCTCTACAGCTTCTATTTCGCCGGCTTCCGCAGTCAGATGGTCACGACGACCTACTGTAGTCGGGCGAGCACCTTCGAGCAAGCCAGGAAACTGATCCTGGAGGGTGGGGTGCAGTTGGCGATGCCTTCCGTCTACGCCGACTGGCTCGAGCGACTGGTCACGGGGGCGGTGTTTGGAGAAGAGAGAGTGTTCACAGAGCGACAGTTCAAGAGGGTGGACAGGCTAGACTACGAACTGCTCTGTGGGAACAAGCAGGCCTTCTTCCTGTCTTATCCGCTGGCGAGAGGTCCCTGGGAACTCGGCGGCGACTGCGACGTCATGGAGTGAGCGGCTTGCTCTCTGCTCATTGGCAATCTGCGACTAAGTTCAGATTGGCGAACTGCAAGATTCAGGATTTCGCTTGCCCACGTCTTTGCCGAGGAGTGGCAGGCCTTCGCCTTTCGACCGACTTGGCCTCACCGATGGGCGGTCAGCAGCATTCTCGCAAGGATCGCGTCGCCTGAGCAGGTGGCGTTGGCCAATGGCGACTCCCCCCGACCAGGGTGGCCAATAGAAACTTACACTAGTTTCAGTTTCAGTTACAATCAGTTAACTGAAACTGAATCGAAAAACCCGGACGGATTCCATAACTGAAACTGAAACTGAAACTGAAACTCACAGTTTAGTTTCAGTTATGTGAATGTCAAATTTTGCCGAAATTTAGCAGATTTTTGTAAAACTCTAGCCGAATTCTTCTACATATGTAGACATATTGTTCATATTTAGGGCCAAATATTCAAGGACGCCTTTCCAAGTTTAGAAATCGCTTCTTTGTCGAGTAAATTTCATCCCACAAGAATGATTTTGAGCAATTCGTTGTGACTTTCTGAACCTTCAATAACTGAAACTCAGTTTCAGTAACTGAATCGAAACTCGCGCGGATTCCATAACTGAAACTGTAACTGAAACTGAAACTTAGCCAGCACCATAATTTTAACTGAAACAAAAACTGAAACTATATTTCAGTTTCTATGGTCACCCCTGTTGGCGACTCCCCACACAGTCAGTGTTCTACCCTTTGCAACGGTCGCCGTTGTTCTTACATAGGTGGAATCCTACTGGTGGCCCAGGTACGCCCACAACTACGACAGGCGGCGAGTCGTGCCGTCGGGTAGCGGTTCGCGCTTTGGCGAGACGCAGCTGAGACGAGTTCTCAAGACTCCGAGACCTATCGCTCTGCCGAGTCTGCAGAGCGCTATGACGTTTTGGATGGCCGGTTGCGCCGTCGGCGTTGTGGGACTCGCGATAGAGCTTCGGCTGCGGAGACAACGGATATTGAGGCTTTGCTAAGTAGCGCCAGGTTTGTGGCTGTGCGCATTCAATGCATACGTGGAGTATTACGCATTGTGGAAGATTCATGACACACTGCGGCCGACTTTTGTGAGCTGTATCACTTGAAAGAATGTTTTCTTATCCTTATGTTGCTGGCCGCTTTCACGATATATTCAACAATACGAAAGTAACCATGATGACTTGTTGTTTACTCTAGAATCTAGACTTTGACTCTGCAGCCAGCGTGTTGTCTCGTCACACTTGGCAACCCTGCCGCTTGGCGGACATCTATCGTCAAGTACCTGATATTTCGGTTTGATCGGCACTGATGCTCTCAGACAATTAACCAACAAAGTTGAGAAACCCATCTCGGGACGCCGTGTATAATCGGTACTATCAATGCCACTTCAGCAGAGTCTGTGCCAGCGTTACATCTGCGAACAAGGGGCAAATCACGCCAATAATCATCTGTATCAATCAGTATCCCGTTGGCAGTCTCGGGTTGGGGCAGTGATCACAGCTTCCCTTGATCCCCTTCGGTCCCTCTTCTCCACTGGGTCCCTTGTCGCCCTGTAGACCCTCTGGCCCTGGATCGCCAGAGTCGCCGGGCAGACCTCAAGATAAGATGAGATGAACGATTTGCTTCCAACCCGACAATGACACATGTTAGGTTTCAGTGATTCACACTTTACTGTAGCGGAAATTCGAGTAATTATCGCTAGGTGCGAATACAAGGCCCCAACGAGCTGCGGTCGATATTGGCGTAGCACATTTTGCGCCCTTGCCAGTCAGTCAGTTACCGTACTCAGTCGAGCAGTACTTTCCACGCCCCCGAGCTTTAGTTCGTATTGCGTCCATATGAATGCATGTACACGTAACCGAAGCACACCTTCCGGCCCAGGCAAGCCATCATTTCCATTGCCACCCCTCAGTCCCTTTGGTCCTTTGAGCCCAACGAAGCCCGGATCGCCAATCGGCCCCCCGTCCCCGGCGACGGAAACCACTCTGCCGCGCTCCCCCTTCACGCCCTTGGGCCCCTCGCGACCAGGTCGACCGGCTGGGCCTGGCTGGCCCGGCATACCCTTGTCGCCCTGGTTCCCGTCGCCACCTGGGTCGCCGTTGGCACCCTAAATTGTTGCCTTTGCCGTCGTCGTCGTCGTCGTCGTCGTCGTCGTCGTCGTCGTCGTCGTCGTCGTCGTCGTCGTCGTCGTCGTCGTCGTCGTCGCCGCCGCCGCCGCCGCCGCCGCCGCCGCCGCCGCCGCCGCCGCCGCCGCCGTCGTCGTCAATCCCTACCCTAGTTCCTTGTGGCCCTTTCGGTCCCATGCTTCCCGCTGGTCCAGGAGGGCCAGCCGGGCAGTTCATGCAGGGTGCCTTCTTGGGCCCAAGGGCTGGGAGCACCTTGCCTTCCTTCCCGTCTTTACCCGGGTTGCCATCCTTTCCAGGGTTACCCACCGGGCCTTCTTCGCCCGCCAGTCCAGCGGCTCCCGCCGGACCTTGCAGGCAGGGACAGGCTGAAGTGATGTAGCAACGTCAGAGTGGTGTACCATGAGCAGACAGTCGTTCCGCCTAATTAGTAGGGTGTTAGCTACAGTACAACCGAGCGCCACTTACGGCAGCTGCCTATGTCGACCGGCGGCTGAATGACGGGTGGCCGGACGCTGGGGTCCGGGTCCCTACCCGGGATATCTTGACCAGGGGTTTGCCCATTATCAACGGGTGGCTGACCGGGCGTGGGGTAGGGTGGCGGGGGCGGTTGACCGTATGCTCCTCCTGCTCCGTTCTCTGGCACAAACTGGCCGAACAGCCATTGGCCAGTGGGTGATGAATCCCGACGCGCCCTCTGTGTACGGTCGGTTCCTTGGGAGGAGTCCACGTGGCTTCGCATGGTCTGGGCGCGGGACTGGAACAAACAGAAGCTTATAGTCTCGCAACGACAAATTCTTTGTGGCGAGAGAAAATGGGTGACGTTAAGACGACTTTCAAGGCTGTACTCGGTGTTAAAGTGGGAGGTTGAAATTTCGACTTCAGTTTCAGCGAAACTGTCGAAGGCGCAAAATCTCGGGATTTCCCTGAGTCTGTATGTATGATGGGCATCCCAAATCCAAAATCGTGTCAAAATTTCAGCCGTTATACGTCAAGCGGATTTGTGAGATCTGCCGTTTGTGGCAGTGGTGTCGAAGCGCTAACAAACCCTGCAGAAGTCCGTCTCAGCCATGAGGTGCGTCTGCAGCGACTGCACGTAGGAGTAGACCATTGGCAGAGTGACGACAGCCCCGAAGACTGCAGCCGTGCTTATGACGACGGCTATGAAAGCGGCGCGGCGCATATTACGGTACTCGGTTTCATACTCGTCCAGTTTCTCATAGGCCATGGTAATAGAGCTAAAATTTCTGCCGACGCTGAAGTGTGCAGCAAATTTTATCCAATCAACATGAGTTGTCCAGTCTAGAAAACCGCTTATAAACACAGCGAATCTTGCGCGCTCGTCGCGCGGCCCAAGGTTAACGGGTCGCAAGATCGTTTGCAGAGGAAATTTGGGTCGTCGTCGAAAGTTTTTCACTCGGCGCGGTCAATGCATCACGCGCGATTGAGACGCGAGTTTGTCCTTCTTTCGCTCTGTCGCCGCGAAAGAAGACGGCGATTGCTTTCTCGAGTGGAGTTTGATTGCGTTGCGTAAAACGAGGTCAGCACTCACGAATTAGAAGACACCGATGAAGACGGAAACGTTATATGCAGTCGGTTGGTTCTAAAGTTTGCTGAATGCCATAACAGAAGTGCGATTATGAACTGCAAGCTGTAAACACGCGCCACGCATAGAAACTACGCACGCGTCGTGAGGAAACATAGCATGACGTTTTAACACAAATCATTGCAAGAAAACTTGTGCTGGCATGACATTTACAGAATGTGGAGAATGAGAACATCTATACGTATGCGTTCCTCTCATCTGAATGAATCCTCTTCATATACCTATATGTACTTCTATACAACGTGCATAAGGCCCCATCTCTTCAGTTATTCTCCCTCTTGGTCGCTCGGTTGCCTCACCGGCCCAAAAACCAACCTTCCTCAGGTTGTAAAGTTGCCGCTCACTGCAGAGTTTCTGGCAGTCTGCACTCCTACCGGCGAAAGATTGATTAATGGTTGTCAGCCGCTCTCTCTAGCGCTAAAGGGGGGTGTTTCGTCTAAGAAGGTTGTTTTCCCATTGCCCTGTTCCTTACGCCGAATGCGCTGTCACCCATTACGCTAAGTAGAAGTTCGGAATGTGTGCCAGATAAAACTGGACATGTTGCGGGTGCAAAAAACCAACGCAACACCCGGACTGAATTACGACTCTCAGAATGGAGTTCCTAGCGAAGGGAAAGGAGGTCCTTTTAACGAGGCTACTTTGAATGTGACAGGCGCGGGATAGAAAGTGTGGGGGTGATTAAAATCGTATGCTGCCCATACATCTATGCGTGTAAAGCAAAGTGTAGTGTAACATAAAGTCTTTGTCGCTGAGACTTCCGTCTAGCGGTTTGTTTTACGAAGTGTTGTGCTGTGTGTTTCACGCGCTATTCTCAGCAAGGTGTATGGCCTAAGAATATTGTCAATCCCAAAATGTTTTCGGTCGAATGCTCCCAAGACCCGCAGTGCTCCAAGCAATTCCATTTGGCCCCACTGTACGTGTGCCGAGTGTGCCCCGCGGCCAAACAAGTTCTTACTCGCATTAACGCCGGACAGCGCGATTTGCTATAGGACTCCATCGCTTTGCACTCAAACCGCTAAAACGAAAAGGTGCCGGGAATCGAATCCGTTCGCTTCAGGGATTCCAAAGATTGAAAAACTGGATTCCAATTGACGATGAAGCCTTTCCACCTGCAAATGCCTTCCACCTCGACAAAACCCGATTCCGACTTTGACGACGACGACGACGACGACGCCACAGACCAAGACGAAGAAGAAAGCTTGGCTATGGACCGCTCCGTCGCGCCGCTCGTCAACCAATCGAGTTCGAATCCCGAGCCTACAGTAGACAGTCCCATCCAGGGATTGGTTCAAATGAAGGCTCCAAAGCCCAAGAAACCAAAGACGAAACCAATGGGGAAGTTCGGGCTGTTCAAAAGGGACAGAGACAAGAAAGAGTTAACCTTTTCATTAGAGTCGAACAAGCAGACGTCGCCTAATCAAACGGTGCTGGTGGATAGCGGCTATTATTCAAGGCAGTTCTCCCCTGATCACTTGAGCGCCGCGACCGTTGCAGAGGACATCTTGAAGAGCCAACGGAAGTTGGGTGGGTGCAACGATAAAATTGGTGATCTTTGCGACAAAGATTGCACTTTGAACTACAGTAATCCATATGTACGTATGTACTTACTACAGTACTGCTAGCTTGAAGACGATTGTACCTTGCACTACACCACTCCTTTTCTTACTACAGTACTCCCAACTTGCATGAACCGGCTTAACCCAGCCGATACATAGGATAGGCAGGCGCAAGCGCGTGCAATCCATTGAAACTCTTTGCTTTTGAGCAAACTGCCCAGTTGTTTGCTTGTAGCTTTGAATAGATTTGACCACCTTGGGGGCGAATTGCGTCACAGGCCACAATTTGAGTGCGCGCCTTCTAAGATAACGTCCCTTACGACGTACTTCGTACGCTGGTCACTGCGCCGTATAACCATTACTTACCGTTGCTTTTGAATAAGCGCGCTCTACTGAACTCTAAAGTAAGGCGTAAGTGTCACACAAAGCACCTAGCGTAAATGTTAGACCTGTACTATGTACATATGTTAGAACGCATCGCAGTATTCCGCTGCTGAACTCTCCCATGTTCCAACAATGTATGTTCTTGGCATGCGTCGCGTCTATTTGAGAAGTACGGTAGCTAACACTCCTCGGGTCCTGGCACGAAGCGGAGCCGAAGGAAAAACTCGGCGCGAAGCGATTGAGAGATACGCAGTACGCAGAGAAGAGAGAGCCCTATCTGCCCCGAGGCTGGCAGCTGTTCTCGCAAGGTCGGAGTTCCCACTTTTCAGGAGACAGTTGTCACTTGGGGGACTTTAGAAGAGAAGGGGGGGGGGGGGGTCGTTTCGTTGCAGAAATGAGCAGTGGGGGGGGGGGGATACCGCCGGGTGTCGGTTGTGGCGCAACCCCCAGCCCGAAACCCCCCCCCCCCCCCCCCCCCCCACTCAAGGCCAACTCATCTTTCCGGAAGAGTCGGGGGGGGGGGGGGGGGGAGGTCGAAGACACTTCAGTGAAACGTACACCCCTCCCTTCCTCCTTCCCCCACCGAGCAACTGCCAGGTTCTAGGGGATCGTATCGCCCTACCTAACGGCGCGACTTTTGTCTTTGTCCACAGCGTGACAGAGCGGTCCAATATATCCTATTCCTACTATTGCAAAAGACGAGCTTAGCCACCTAAAGTGGAAAGTCGGCTGAAATTCGCCAACGATGCAGCGCAAGCACAAAGAAGTCGCCTGCTTTATGCCCAGCCGAGTCGAGGGAACGGGTGAGCATACACAAAGTATGAAATCGAGGGGTTTTAGCCGCCCCACTTTCTCAAGCGTGACGGGCCGTGAAAATATTCGAGTCGACCGCTAAAACGCCGTCTCGCACGCGACTACTTAGGCGGCTATGAATGCGTCTCGCAAAGTCTCACATAGTGCATTCTCTTGAACAGTGTTTTGGGCACTTTCCAGTCAAGATCCCTTGTTTACAGCTTTCAAGAGCATATGAGCCGTTACCTCCTGATTCATCCCTAGCCCACTTTGCTTTTTCCTCTGATGGATTTGACCAGCCGCTATCTAAGACGGCTAGTGACCGCTGGCCACCCCTTATAAGCCAACAGGCGTTGCTTTTCCTTCTAATAGCACCCCTTTGTTGACTGCTGGCTTTCCACCCAACTTTCTAAGCTTCTACACACTGTGAAGAAGCAGTGAGCGTAAGCTGCGACCCGTAGGACAATTACTTTTATCGCTGGACGTCGTAAAGCCCCCTCACACCGCTTTGGGATTACGTCAGAGCTTAGCCTCTGACAATAGACAGACAAAGTTGTACGAAAGTTGAAAGCTAAGAGAATGTTGCACGAATTGATGAACGAAGACAGGAAGCGTTTCACATACTTGGGAGGTGAGAGATGCTCGCTGGCGGCGTGCATCGAATGCTTGAAGTAAAATTTCCAGGGAATGAAGATAGAATAGAATATGGAATGAATTAGAAGTAAAGCAAAGTAAAACAAGATTCGAGTTCTACTAAATCACATTATCATTAAATGAAGCAAAGTAATCACAAATAAAAAAAATAAAATGAAACAGAATAAAACAAAAGAAAAGAAAGCAAACAAACTAAAATATAACTAAGTAAAATAAGATAAAATAAATAAAATAAATAATATAGCAAAGCAAATCACATCAAATAAATCGAGCAGAGTAAAATTATAAGTAAAATAAGACGAAACAAAATAAAATAACATAGACCAAAACCAAACATGCAAATAAAATAAATATCTAAAACACTAAATTGAGTACCCAAAATTCAGGCGGGCACGAGAACGCGCAATGGGTGCCAGTGCTGCCAGTGGACAGATCTCAAGCGAAGATGACCGCCTATGGAAAGGGGGCGGGCTACCGAATGTCGGGGCTGCTCAGTATGCACTTCTTGACTTCTGCTCTAAGAGCTCTCGAGCCCAGAATCGACGACGATTTTGTCGATCGCCTCAATTACTACTACACGAGCACAGCAATCATCATGTTTGCCATACTGGTCTCGGCCAAGCAATACGTTGGTAAGCTAAGCCTCGCAATCGTCGTCGTCGTCGTCGTCGTCGTGTTGTTGTTGTTGTTGTTGTTGTTGTTGTTGTTGTTGTTGTTGTTGTTGTTGTTGTTGTTGTTGTTGTTGTTGTTGTTGTTGTTGTTGTTGTTGTTGTTGTTGTTGTTGTTGTTGTTGTTGTTGTTGTTGTTGTTGTTGTTGTTGTTGTTGTTGTTGTTGTTGTTGTTGTTGTTGTTGTTGTTGTTGTTGTTGTTGTTGTTGTTGTTGTTGTTGTTGTTGTTGTTGTTGTTGTTGTTGTTGTTGTTGTTGTTGTTGTTGTTGTTGTTGTTGTTGTTGTTGTTGTTGTTGTTGTTGTTGTTGTTGTTGTTGTTGTTGTTGTTGTTGTTGTTGTTGTTGTTGTTGCTGCTGCTGTTGTTGTTGTTGTTGTTGTTGTTGTTGTTGTTGTTGTTGTTGTTGTTGTTGTTGTTGTTGTTGTTGTTGTTGTTGTTGTTGTTGTTGTTGTTGTTGTTGTTG
>JASAMZ010003774.1:0-12044 GCA_030248115.1 Linhomoeus sp. GSCO2_2
ACGTATTGCTCACCAGGCGATGGCAGTCTTTTCCCCGAGAAGACGGCCGCGGCCTGATCGACCAGGCGATAGCCGTCTAGACGGCAATCGCCTGAAGACGGCTGCTGACTGCAACATATATATGTTACAGTGAATACCCGCATCCAGTGAAAACCCGCATATGCGGGTTTTCACTAGATGTGTTAGTGAATACCCGCATATGCGGGTTTTCACTAGCCGTGTTAGTGAATACCCGCATATGCGTGTATTCACTAAAAAGTTTAGTGAAAATCGTTTCAGGAGTGCATGGTGAGGTCTGAACAGTCCACGTCTGATTACTGAATGAGTTTACACCAAAATACTGAATCAGACCACACAAATTACGAAATACACCAAATTACTACACGAGTCGACACCAAAAGGGGGTAGGTCTGAGCAGGATGTGATCGTAGGCTAGGCGGAGATCGTAAGCCTGAGCAGGAGGAGATCGTAGGCTAGGCGGAGATCGTAGGCCTGAGCAGGAGGAGATCGTAGGCTAGGCGGAGATCGTAGGCCTGAGCAGGAGGAGATCGTAGGCTAGGCGGAGATCGTAGGCCTGAGCAGGAGGAGATCGTAGGCTAGGCGGAGATCGTAGGCCTCAGCAGGAGGAGATCGTAGGCTAGGCGGAGATCGTAGGCCTGAGCAGGAGGAGATCGTAGGCTAGGTGGAGATCGTAGGTCTGAGCAGGAGGAGATCGTAGGCTAGGCGGAGATCGTAGGCCTGAGCAGGAGGAGATCGTAGGCTAGGCGGAGATCGTAGGCCTGAGCAGGAGGAGATCGTAGGCTAGGCGGAGATCGTAGGCCTGAGCAGGAGGAGATCGTAGGCTAGGCGGAGATCGTAGGCCTGAGCAGGAGGAGATCGTAGGCTAGGCGGAGATAGTAGGCTAGGCGGAGATCGTAGGCCTGAGCAGGAGGAGATCGTAGGCTAGGCGGAGATCGTAGGCCTGAGCAGACGGAGATCGTAGGCTAGGCGGAGATCGTAGGCCTTAGCAGGAGGAGATCGTAGGCTAGGCGGAGATCGTAGGCCTGAGCAGGAGGAGATCGTAGGCTAGGCGGAGATCGTAGGCCTGAGCAGGAGGAGATCGTAGGCTAGGCGGAGATCGTAGGCCTGAGCAGGAGGAGATCGTAGGCTAGGCGGAGATCGTAGGCCTGAGCAGGAGGAGATCGTAGGCTAGGCGGAGATCGTAGGCCTGAGCAGGAGGAGATCGTAGGCTAGGCGGAGATCGTAGGCCTGAGCAGGAGGAGATCGTAGGCTAGGCGGAGATCGTAGGCCTGAGCAGGAGGAGATCGTAGGCTAGGTGGAAATCGTAGGCCTGAGCAGGAGGAGATCGTAGGCTAGGCGGAGATCGTAGGCCTGAGCAGGAGGAGATCGTAGGCTAGGCGGAGATCGTAGGCCTGAGCAGGAGGAGATCGCAGGCTAGGTGGAAATCGTAGGCCTGAGCAGGAGGAGATCGTAGGCTAGGCGGAGATCGTAGGCCTGGGCAGGAGGAGATCGTAGACCTGAGCCGGAGGAAAGCCTGAGCCTAAGCCTAAGCCTGAGCCAATGAATTATATGCTAGGATGTTTGGAAGATTAGATTAAATATATGGCGAGACTTCAAGCGAACCCTGGAATAAGAAAATTACCGTGTTCACTTATATGCGGGTAGCGATTCTGCGGAACAGCGCCGTAAAACAAGCATATGCGGGTATTCACTAACTGGACCAGTGAAAACCCGCATATGCGGGTATTCACTAAGTGGTTTGGTGAAAACCCGCATATGCGGGTTTTCACTGGATGCGGGTATTCCCTGTCACATATACACGGACGCTAATGTCTGTTTGTGTGTGTGTGTGTGTGTGTGTCCGTCCGTCCGTCCGGAACAACTAGACACGACGGTTAGTGCCATCCGATGGAGTCGAGTGCGCTGAGTAACGTGCCGTTGTCCGTTTCTGTTGCTAATTTCGCTATTTCGAGATATTTACAATTAAAATATGAAAATGTCAAAAATGACACTTTTATTTACAGGTCGTATCGAGGAAGTTTTTGCTGAAATGGAAAGGGCATAAGACGCGATGAATTTGTGACATAGTTTCGGATTTTAGAATTCACGAAATTAGGGATATTTTCAAGGTTTTTGTCAAAATTCCCAAATTTCGACAAATTCAAACAGCTTAAATTTCAAAACTTCTTTGCACGGATGTATCGAGCATAGTCTGCCAAGTATTTAGCAAATGGTTTCAGCGAATATAATTAACCAAATTTAGGATATTTTTAAGGATTTCGCTAAAATCCACAAATTTCGACAATTTCAAACAGCATAAATTTCAAAATTTCTTTTCACGAATGTGTCGAGCATAGTCTGCCAAGTATTTATCAAATAGTTTCAGATTTATAATTAACGAAATTAGGGGTATTTTCAAGGTTTTTGTCAAAATTCCCAAATTTTGACAAATTCAAACAGCTTAAATTGCAAAACTTCTTTGCACGGATGTATCGACCATAGTGTGTCAAGTATTTAGCAAATAATTTCAGCGAATATAATTTACGAAATTTAGGATATTTTTAAGGATTTTGTTAAAATCCACAATTTTCGACAATTTCAAACAGCTTAGGTAAATTTCAAATTTTCTTTTCACGGATGTGTCGAGCATAGTCTGCCAAGTATTTATCAAATAGTTTCAGATTTTATAATTAACGAAATTAGGGATATTTTCAAGGGTATTGTCAAAACTTCCAAATTTCAACGATTTCAAACAGCTGAAATTTTATAATATCTTTGCATGGTTGTGTCGGGCATAGGCTGCCAAGTATTTAGCAACTCGTTCTAAGTTTTATAATTAGCGAATTTTGGGATATTTTCACGGTTTTTGTAAAAAATCCCAAATTATGACAATTTCAAACTGCTTAAATTTTACAATGTCTTTGCGTTGATGCATTTGGCATAGTCTATCAAGTATTTAACAAATAGTTTCTGATTTTGTAATTAAGGAAATTTGGGATATTTTTTGTTAAGATCCTCAAATTTCGACAATTCCAAATAGCTTAAATTTCAAAATTTCTTTGCATAGTTGTGTCGGGCATAGTCTGTCAAGTATTAGCAAATAGTTCTGGATTTCATAATTAAAGAATTTAGGTATATATTCAAGGTTTTTGTCAGAATTTCTAAATTTCGACAATTTCAAGCAGCTTAGATTTCAACGTATCTTTGTGTGGATGCATCGAGCACTAAGCCCAAAAGAATAGGGCGTCGTCCCCCTTTTCAATAGGGCGTCGTCTCATTTAGACGCTTTTGTTGCACTGTGTGCCTGCGGCGAATTTCTCTGATCCATTTATGGATCAGTTGCCACAATTATAAGCGCAAAGTGTGCCTGCGGCGAATCTTCTGATCCATATGTGGATCAGGTACCGCGAACAAATCCAAGACCAATTGCGGCTATACCCCACCAGATTGTCGACCAGGTTGTCGTACAGATCAATTACCTTTGCAATTCTGAACAGATTAGTGAGAAGCCCGCACCACTGTGGAGAAGCTCTGGCTGTTTACCAACGCGCTGTTTAAATCGGTCAGGTTAGAAACACAGAAGTAACAGAGCGTGACTGTCATTGGTGTCGTTCAGTTGATTTTGGCCATTTCATCTTCTTCTCCTCAGCCCTTCTTTTCCACCTTGCCCGAGCCGCTGATCTGGACTTCGTGGGTAGTGGGATTGCCGATATAGTAGACGGCGGCGCTTCCGGATACACTGCCGTGGAGACGCGTGCTCACTCCGCTGGTGATCTCAGAGGCTCCCGAGGCGTCGACCTGTGAATAAACAAGCCAAAGTTTAAACTTTTGAGTGTTCGTTGCTCCGCAAGGTTGTAAGGACGACTTGGAGCCGCTTCAATGACAACAATTCGTCGATTTCTTCGGTGCGCGTTTTACGACCTGAAAACGGTTGACGTCGCTTGAATAAGTGCACCAAAGACCTTCACTCTACGAGCAAAGACACAATTTTGAATCGTTTTCGAGCTAGAATGCCGATTTCTCACGAGCTACATACGAACACGTGAAGTCCCGCCGTCTAGTTACGTGTGCTTCTCTAGCAACCATTTCCACCAAAATTTCTCCACAACAAACTACATAATTAGCCAGTCCCCGGCCCCCATTACCTACCTCGACTTCGGGCGCCGCGAAGCCGTCTCCGACGATCTTGCCCGCTCCGCTACCACCGAATCGGGCGCTGTCTGCTGTGCCCGCCAGGGAGAGCTGCGAGGCGCCGGAGCTCGACGCCGACACGGCGTTTGGCTGGGCACCTTGCTGAAGTACGCCTTGTTTGAAGGTTTCGATAGAATGGGGTTCGTTCGTTCGTTCTTCACCCGTTGGACTTGAACGGCGCTGACGGAGGAGGAGCCGCCCAGGTCGGCGTCCAAGCTGCTCACGACCAGGCTCTCGGCGTCCAGGACGCAGTCGCCGCCCATCCTGAAGACGCCGCGGGGCGAGCCGCCCCTCACCTTGACCCTGGCGGCGCCGCCGCCCTCCACCCGGACCTCGTCGGTGGGCGAAGTTGCCACATCGACGTCGGCTGCACCTGTAATGCAAAGGGGGATACTCGGCGATGGATAGAATTCTGCCTGGCGCCAACTTTTGAATGGACTTTTGAATTTGACGCGCTGCCTACCTCCGGCCTGGATCATCATTGCGGCCTCATTGTTGAAGGAAGTTCCATCCGCAGTTTGCACCGTGCAGGCGCCGCCAGCGTCGACCTCCACCAGGGACGGCGTCTGCACCACCACGTTGAAGGCGCAGGTCCGGCCAGAGGAACACTCGAGAGTGGTACCGTCCTTGACTCCGATAGACAGGCGGCCGTCGACCGTCTGGAAAACTCTATTGTATTCTAGAAAAGAACGTCGTTGAGAAAATCTCTTACTAGATTGCTGGTGCGCTGCACATTCGGTCTGACGAGCTCAGACTCATAAAGTTTCGTCCAAACATATGCAAAAAAACTTGGGACCAACATACCTCAATCTTGATATGCTCTTGCCAGGCGGTATCGATGGTGAGATCCAATTGGCTTGTTGCCGTACCTTGGTGCAGTTCCACCGAAGCGACTGAACCAACACGGATGGAGTTGAAGGGGCCGATTTCGACCTGTGTCGAAGTCGAGGCGCCAGCGCCCTGCACTGAAACATATAGGAGCACGTGCAGCTGACGACGACGACGACGACGGGAGCCATGGGTGCGGCAACCGACGGAAACCAGCTGGACACGGACTCCAGCGACAGGGATCCCGTCAGGCGGCTCCTGGCATCCGCCTAGTCAGCGGCGCCAACTGCACCTACCACTTCGAGAGCAGCCCCTACCAACAAGGGCCTTGAAAAGCAGCTGGGAGAGTGGGTGGTCAGAGAGCAAGGGACAGCGCCCACGGCAACAACATCAGCGCGTGGCCGCCTAGACAGTCGGTGGGGGAGGAGGAGGGCACTGGGACAGAGGCCTGCTTCGTGCTGGCCAGCTCAGGGGTGACCATAGAAATTGATTTAGTTTCAGTTTCAGTTTCAGTATCAGTACCAGTTTTTCTTCTAGTTTTAGTTTCAGTTTCAGTAAGGAATTTTCTTGAGTTTCAGTTTCAGTTACTGAAACTGAGTTTCAGTATTAAGTACGCTGTTCGCGGCTGTAAAGCGCACATGCAACCTCGCATGAATGCGTTACTGCGTTGCTGATTACCATACATAAGGTGCATTCAAAGTTTTTTCGTCATTGTCAATCAAGCAAAGTGCCGAATCAACCTAAAATGAACCAAACATACGCCTCAAACACTGAAACCAAAACTGAAACTAGTTTCAGTAGTGCGCACTGAAACTAGTTTCAGTATTGCACTAATACTGATTCCTTTTGTGGAGTTTCAGTTTCAGTTTCAGTTTCAATATGGCTGACCATTTTAGTTTCAGTTTCAGTTTCAGTTTCAGTATATTTATAGAAACTGAAACTGAAACTGAAACTACGTGTAAACTGTCACCCCTGGGCCAGCTACAGGACTGGGCCCAGGGATCGCCTATATCCCCGCCTACCACCCCAGAGCCAGTCCCCCGTCGCGTGGTCCTTCTGGGCCCCTTTGGATGTGGACTGGTGGGGATCATTAGGCGAGCGGTCGTCCGCCACAAGGGCCCCTCCCACCCCCTCAAAAGCCGAAGCAGCCTGCCGACCGAGGGCCACGAACTGAGCCTGCCCTTCAGAAGGAGACGCCTAAGCCTCCTCCCTACTGTCCTGGAGCCCCGGCGCAAGGGACTGCTGGCCCCCTAACAAGGGCCGCCGGATCCTAGAACGGCCTCGACAACAACAACAACAACAACGGAGGCGGCGGCAGCGACGACGACGACGACGACGACGACGACGACGACGACGACGACGACGACGACGACGACGACGACGACGACGACGACGACGACGACGACGACGACGACAACGACGACGACGACGACGACGGCGGCGACGACGACGACGACGACGGCGGCGGCGACGACGACGACGACGACGACGACGACGACGACGACGACGACGACGACGACGACGACGACGACGACGACGGCGACGACGACGACGACGACGACGACGCTTCCGTGACTGCCTGCCTCGATTGCCGAATAGGCCAAAGATGCATCCGTTGGCAACACTGGCCAGACAAGCGGCGAGAATCGTCAGCTGAAACTTCCTGTCCATAACGAGCTGCAAGACTTCCAAACTTGCTCCCCGCTAGTTGACTTTCAAGAACTTTGTTTGCCTACGTTGAATGCGGCTCGAGAAGGAGTCTTCGCCACTTTTGTGCCACTATTGGCCTGTTGTCATCAGCTCAGCGGAACTAATGTAATCGGCTTATCAGCAGCATAGGTGATACTTCAACGCTGCGCTCCAGTACAAAATACAATGCGGTGCACGTTTTGTCTTCTTGACCAGTTATGGCAGACAAAGCGTGACTAAGCGACGTGTTCTTGGAACTGTGCTGAGCCTCTTATGCGGTAAAGGTGCATTTGTGCATGTCTGAAAATCGCGTGCTAACGCAGTGATAAGCGCTAGACAAACTGCGAACGATCAGGCAACGCCCCGAAGTCGACATTCGTTTTTACTGGCAGGGCGTTGGGCAAACCGTCAAACGCTTGCGTATAGGATTGTACTGGATTGACCAGCAGAATCAGATGAAACAATTGGCACCGAATAATTTGCTTTCTAAGCTTTCCAGAATGAAGTGTGACCGGCCAATGGGCGCACAAAACGGAAATGGTTTGGCCGCGTCAATGGTGTCGCTAATTTTGTCAAAGCTACATACGTGCACTTGCATCGAACTGAAACTCTTTATCAGTTTCTTCTAGACACCAACTTAAAGCACATCTCACTGTGCCTGTCCAACAATCCTACAGTAGTCTCCGGTCCACAGCCCGCTGTCATTGCAGCAGAGGAAGGGCGCAGAATTCAGAAATACAGAATACAAAACACCGGAATTCGTATCAACTGATGGCAACAAGGTATGCCATGTCCAACTGCGATAACGTCATGTCAGTAGGCTAAGTTAACGCAATTCTCATCCCCTTTCTCAAACGCACCTTCGCATATCGCTTAGCACAGTCACTGCAGTTTCAGCACCGTTCCATCCCGATTGATGCGCACTCTTGTCACGCTTTCCACGGGAGGTCCCTCTTCGAAGCACCTTCCACAGACGTCCCACAGGCGCTCGAACATCGGCATCTGCTCCTGCTGCTGATTTGGTGGCGTTTCGTCTCGAGACGGCTTCTCAGCGTTGTCAGTCGGTGGCGAAACGCGTCCGGACCCAAACGACTTGTCGATCGCGGTCGACAGGACTTCTTCCATGGTCGGTTCACTTTCACGGGACTTCGGTGCGAGAGTGACAGTGTGACGCTCCTCTTCTTCCAGCGATTTCGAGCTTGTGGTAGTGATTTGTGGACATCTTGGGGCCCACGCGATCACGCTGGGGCGTCCCGAGTTTGGATCGCGGCCTCTTCCATCCATTCCGCTGAGGGGAAGTACTTTCGAGTTCTAAAAACGTGACTCCCGACCAACGAACCCTCTACCAAGTGCAGCTCCAAGCGGATGTTGAATGCACAGACTACATATGTATGTACATGCGGAGTGCCGCGCACATACGCACAAGTGGGTACAACGGTGTAACCTCACGTAAGTATGTACTTGCCAGCAGAACGGAGTATCGGCGCGCGAGCATAGGTGTGCGAGTGACATCAGTGTGCGAGTGCAACGTTTTTCACACAGAGACCGGGAGGCAAAGAATGCGACTGCAGCAGTTATTCAAAACCTGCAAAATCCATAATACATTTTATTCATGCGGGTTGGGCTCTGCTAGGGTTCTGTCAATTCTTATCAACAAAGACGCCTATTCTTTCCCAATGATTGCCGAAATTGAGAAGTTTTTTGTTCGTCGAAGCAATTTTCGTTCTGCCTAAATCACAGGCGGCTGGCAAGATTGACTATTTCCCGTGACGTCTCAAGTCATATACCCACTCAGCGTTCGGCAAGAAGCCAGGCTGCTGACGATTGCCTTGTTTAACCTCACCCCATTCATCTTTTGATCCTTCCCCTCTCCTCCTACTTAAATCGTTGACCTATGCAGTAATGCTATTTTCCTACCTAAATAGGCAGGTACCTACGTCGTACACAAAACGAGTTGGCCACGCGGGCAAGAAAACAGAGGCCGTCGTTTGTGCGCAAGCAGGCAAGCGGCTTAATCAGGTGGGCGTATGCGCTTTGTACGGCTTCTGTCTAACGGTCAGAGTTATTGAGAAGTCACTGAGACCTTCCCTTCCCTTCTCCTTCCCGCGCCTTTATTGATGGAGAGCTCGCGCTAATCAGAGGGCCGGTCCAATTAATGGGGCGGCGAGGACTGAAGGCCCCCCGTTAGGCTCTAACAAAAGACGGGGGGGGGGGGATGGTGGAGGGGATAGAGAAGCCCTATCCATCCCTTCCCCTCCCCTTACGCTCGCACCATCGCCTGAGGCGAACGTCAGAGGAGTGTGTTGTTTTCCAAGAGGGGCAGACAGGGAATTGTACCCACATGTCGTTTGCGATCGCCTTTGTGGTACTCGGAGTCCGCGCGGCAGCCGCCGGCGGCGAATCGGCCTGCGCCAACAGCTCCGCGTGCCAGCTGGAGGGGTGCGACTGCAAATGCCGCCTTCGCACGATCGCCTGCCGGGATTTGGACTTCGCCACCCAGAAATCGTCGCTCTACCGAGGGAATTTCGACCTGATGTGGGCGTGCGGACCACACTTTTGAATTGCTAAATTACAGTATACGCACAGACGCGCCCGTTGTAGCACTTGGAACTCGACCCGCCCCGGGACGCTGACGCTTGACGACTTGACAGCGGCGAATCGCTCCGCCGAAGAAGCGCCACTAATCCTGTGGGCATTAATTTTGAAAGTAGACAGTGTTTTAAATGGTTTCGGCGCAAAAATTTGTCCACTTTCCTAATTCAGAGATCTCCGCCATTTCCAGTTCAACTGCAGCAGCTGCGACAACGCGTGGCTGGCTACCTATCACGACTCGCTCGTCTACACAGCGGCGACAAAGCGACCTCGGTTTGAATAGATCGATGCGATACGATTTATTTGTGCCAAATTAATCAATTTTGAACCCGTACAATGAATACTCTCTGCTTAGCACGCTATCCAACGTGTCCTACTACAATTCAAAATGAATTGTAGTATAGTATAGTATAGTATAGCCCTATAGATTCTTATTGTAGTATAGTATAGTATAGTATGGCATTCTGGAAATGCATTGTAGTATAGTACTACAATTCTAATTGTAGTATAGAGGTACAAATAATTGCCAGAATAGGGACAAATCGTAGTAAATCTTGAATAAACCATTCGGAATTTAGTCATCGGCCAAAGTCCACAATAGGACATGCAAATCTACAGAGCACGACGGTTCTTTCAAGCCATAGATCTCCAGGATCCGTCGCCTGTGCCATGAGTTATCGTGTTAACAGACAAACAAACAAACAAACAAACTGACAAACAGACTCTATGGCGCTTAGTATATAGGATAATACTACAATTGCGGTCTGAATTGTATTATAGTATAGTATGCTATACTATACTATACTATACTATTATACTACAATTCATTATAGTATAGTAGGACACGTTGCGCTATTCGAGCATCTTGTCATTTGGTATGCTTAAGTACTATCAAAGCAGTCCTCTCCATGGCGACGTTTGATTTCGTTGCTTAACGTAGTACATTGCGCAGCTCGTTATTTCAAGGGTTCACCCAGTGGAACCAATTTCTTTTCTTCGCAGGGTGTCAGTTGGTCTGATCGACCAGTACCTAAAGCAAGCAGTGGGTTTGCCCGGCTCCATGTGGTTTCGCAACGCGACAAACGGCACAAGACACGACTACGCCTGCGCTTCGCGGATGCCGACTGAGTGCTACGGTAGGCGATAGCCTCGAAGCTGTTTGGAGACCCGAAACTATTATTTCAACCCTCATTCAGTGACAAAATTTATTAGGAGGACCAAAAAAGAAAACTATACCTAATAGCAAAATAAAAGCAATACCACCTAATGAACAGATAAATGCAACGTTTCTGCTGGAAAAACTTGATTTGGCTGCCGCTAATGCAAACTGACATTGTAATTGAGCTATTTCTACACCTCAGTTACGCTATACATGCAAAACGACAGTTTTGTGTTGTGGTGAAACTATTTGAAGACCCGAAACTATTAAGAAACTAATTGGAGACACGAAACTATTAGGAGAGCGAAACTATTCGGCACTTTACGGTAGGTTAATTTTGAGGCGAAATTTGAGAAATTGGCACGTGTTTCACCACTCAAAGATGGGATTCATACGTTGACGTTGCAGCGAACCGCGTAGAGGTGAAGTGCCTATGCTAATGCAATCACGCCGATTTCAGACAGTCGTCGGGCGGACATCGCCGTCAACCTCAGCCGATCGCAAGACGGGAATTCGGCAACGTGCAATGTCTGCACTGGTGACACCGACATTGGCGACTACTGTCTAAGAGTGGCGTTCGTACCGCTGGTGGGCCATGAATCGAGCACGACGCTGCGCATTCAGAAGTCAGTTGGGTGGGTAGGCGCACACTAACTCGTTGAACTTTGAGGATTAGCCGCCTCATTCTGGATTTTGCAGAAAAGGCTGCGTCCAGCCAGGCCAGGCGATCCCAATCGACTTCAACTCTACTACCGATTCGGGCTACCTTTTCTGCTGGCTTCAACATCCCGCGGGTCTGACGTTCGACGTGCTGCCGCTCTACTTTGAAGGTACATGAGCGCAAGCTTGCGGTGGAAGCCACTAATGCACACAAGTTGGTGTAGCGCCGCCATCCGTGTTCGCCGATTATCGACCACTGTTGTCTTGATACGTTCGTTCCGAAGTCTTTGTCGTATCCGGAAATGTTTACCTTGGCGTCCTTGTCACACTCAACACCTTTGTTTCGAATTGATCTTGACTAAATTGTCTAAATTGGCGTAACAGACCCCCTCTTGAGAGTAGAGCAAGGCTAGTTCCATTCCTGCCTTCGCTTCGTGGCCGGCCCTGTTAGACAGACTCTTGCTGAGTCGCGCCTTTCGCCAGAAGACGGCCAACAAATCGATGAGCAGCAACAATGCGAGTTACGACAACTACAGCTACTGTAGACATTGTAGCAAAGGTGCTAGGAAAGTTCGCCGGCCGCTCAGAGGACGAGATCTCCTGTAAAGCAGGGGAAGAATTCGAGATTGCTCGTTAGAGAGTTTAACTCATCTGGGAAGAACCCGTGGGTGCACATAGTTTCGGCAACAACAATTTTAAAAACTCGAATCTTACCTTTGGGGGCGGCTTCTCCTCTTCTTCGTCAATTTCCGGCCAGTCTGACAGAGTAAACATCTGTTGTTCCAGACGGTAGTACGATCTAGTGTCCACAACTTTGAACGCTTTGGTTGGATCCTGGCTAAGTGAGCACATGGGTCCTGCAAATGAAATACGTTTAGTGTTAAGAATGGTATTTACTAGTTTTAGGTAGCAATACGTAACTGAA
>JASAMZ010003776.1:0-10825 GCA_030248115.1 Linhomoeus sp. GSCO2_2
CATATTATGTACTACCGTGGCATTCTTATTCTCCACAGCGGTTTCGCACGCTCTGAACACACCACTTGTGGCGAGCTCCGCGTTTCTGTAGTGAGCGATACATACAAGATCTTGTGTGTTTTGGTTTGGTTATACTGCAACCGATACCAGTTATACCAGTAATACATTGTCAGGCGGCGTTTCGCAGTTGCGTCGTGTACAAGGTCAAGCTCAATCAGAAACACTTTCAACTCTTAATCCTTTGAAGGCGTGTGCGTAAGTACATATGTATAATTTCTGACACGCTTGCGGACGCGCCCTTCGAAGAAACACTATAGGTGCATACAACCATCATTCCGCCGCTTTGGGTTGGCTTCTTTTGCTTTAGGTCGTGCTCGCTTGTTTGCCTTTTAGCACCCCCACCCTAGAAAGCGGGGTACTTCTATGCAGGGGCTCCTGCACAGATTCCTTGGCTTGACAGGGACGTCTTCTGTGAATCCAGGCAAAGCTTCCACACTCAGCGACATGCCGCGCTCCAGCGGCTCCATCAACCAACAGATGCGGAAGCGCAGCGTCCAGGCGGCCGTGATGCACGCCAGCGAACCTGCCATCTTCAGCAATCGCTATTGCGGGGCGCGACTGAGCGATCTGGTCGCCGTCTCACTCTGGCTCAGCTTGGCTGGAGCTCTGCTGATGGCGCTCCAAGGCACGGCGAAACAACTCTTCTTGGACGTTCGCCACGGAGAGCAGCACCTCTGGAGGCATGGAAATTCTTCGATGATATCAGCGTGCTTAGGTAGTGATTGATGGCAAGGCAAGCTCAAACCGCGCGAGGCCAGGCGAGTTGGAGAAGTGCACGTTAGTTTTTGCAGCCGCCTTGAAAGTCAGGGAGAAGTTGACGTTTGCACGATCGCGGTGAAACCGACTGGTCAGTTCGCTGATTGCTCAAATCGGATGAACTCGACCTCGCATCTGCAGGCGTCAACAATTTGGCACCAATGGTTGTGGTTCTGGTAAATCTGTCAAACAGTCAAGGCGTCGCTCTTCCACCGCGCAACACACTACACGCGTCAACGCATCAAAAGCCTTGCCTGACTCTCAAAGTGACGCGCCTATTAGTTACGTGCACTTCTCCGACTCGCGTCCGAGAGACGGATGTAGTCGCACCATTAATCCACCAAGCGAGCTGTGGCTAACTTCACGCTGATTAAAGCTCACAACCTTGGAGTCTAGACCATTTCATTCCTTCAATCCAATGCGGTTCAAACCGCACACTTGTCAATTCCTCAAGACGCCACTTGACACTTTTGGCAGCTACAAAACATAGCTGTTTGGGTGTGACTTGTAGCATATTGGTCTTTGGTCTGTTGGAGGTGTCACCAAAACCATGGGGCTTACGATCTGTGCAATTTTCGACAGCTTGCTGTAGTAGATGGGAAGGAGGAACTGGGATGGGAAACCCAATGCTGCCATGTTCCGTGACTCCTCTTTTGTAATTTTCAGATTAATGGTAGCAAGCTTTTATGGAACTGCGGTGATTTGGCTTCTGGTGACTCTGCTGTTCGGTCTGGCGATCAACAGAAATCTGCACAGCCTTCTGCTTCTGCACATTGCCTGTCTGGTGAGCTGCTTCGTAGCTTCGTATTACTGAAGCGAGCGCGCAATTCAAAATTCGCTCGTCAGGCTCTGGTCGCACTGCTATCCGTGGGGGTCTAGCGGCCATATTCTGGTGGAAAGTGCCCGCGTACTACGCAGCTTTGCACATCGTTGTTATCCTGCTGGGGATTGCTCGCCTGGCCGTGGAGCGCCGACATCTGATCTGGAAGCGGCATGTGATCGTCTTGAATTGATGGTGATTTGACGATTTCGCAATGCGCGCGCTCGTGCGTTTTTTCGGCGAGGTGTATATATGCTGCATCCGGACGGCGCAATCCTCCAGAATGTGCAATATTGCACGATCTGGAGGGGTGCCCCTCCAAACTGCGCACTATGGCGCTTTCTGGAGGGCAGCCCCTCCAGAATGTGCAATCAGCTGCTAGAACGTTGAATTCTTTAACTTTTACGTTTAATTCTTTTACCAGGAAGGTGTTTCCTTCCATATCAGGCTTGCTTAGGCTCGCCCTGCGCCCAGAGACGGATCACAAGAGTCAGTCGGCGTCGCAGTCTGGCGGGTCGAAGCTTAGACTTAACGCGACCGGTGACCGACTTCAGGGCGCGCGGAGCGCGCCCTGAAGTTGGTGGTCGCGCTAAGCCTCAGTTTTCGACCCGCCAGGCGCGACGTCGACAGAGTTTTAGTGCAAACTGTAGGTGGGATGAACACTCCTCCATCTAATTCACCTCCTGCTTAGGCCTGCTGAGCCCCGGCGACCAGAGATTGCGCGGTTTGGAGGGGCCGCCCTCCAGAACGCGCCATATTGCGTAGTCTGGAGGGAAACCCTCCAGATTGCGCAATCTGGCTGGATTGCGGAAAGTGGATGCAACATATATATGTGACCGGGAGAACCCATCTTCAGTGAAAACTCGGATATCCGGGTTTTCACTGAGTTGGTTAGTGAAAACCCGGATATCCGGGTATTCACTGTTGAGTTAGTGAAAACCCGGATATCCAGGTTTTCACTGATAGGTTGGGGAAAACCCGGATATTCTCCGATATGCTCAAAATCGCGCAATACACTGCTATAACGCATATTTCTATTGCCTGTAGGCCGTTTGGTTCCTTCCTCGGTGCACCCAAGCTCGGTGCACCCAAGCAAAGATATTTTGAAATTTAAGTTGTTTGAAATTGTCGAAATTTAGCAATTTTGAGAAAAACCTTGAAAATATCCCTAAATTAGTTAATTATGAAATATAGAAATATTTGCTAAATAGTTGGCAGACTATGCCCGACACAACCATGCAAAGACATTCTGAAATGTAAGCTATTTGTGATTGTCTAAATTTGGGAAGTTTAACAATACCCTTGAAAATGTACGTAAATTCGTTAATTATAAAATATAGAACTATTTGCTAAAGAGTTGGCAGACTATGCCCGACACAACCATGCGAAGACATTCTGAAATTTAAGCTATTCGAAATTGTCGAAATTTAGGAATTTAGCAATACCCTTGAAAATAACCCTAATTTTGCTAATTAGAAAATCTGAAACTATTTGATAAATACTTGGTAGACTACGTTTGATACTTCCGTGCAAAGAAGTTATAAAATTTAAGCTGTTTGAATTTGTCGAAATTTGGGAATTGTGACAAAACCCTTGAAAATATCCCTAATTTCGTTAATTATACAATCTGAAACTATTTGATAAATACTTGGCAGACTATGCTCGATACATCCGTGCAAAGAAGTTTTGAAATTTAGGTTGTTTGAATTTGTCGAAATTTGGCAATTTTGGCAAAACCCTTGAAAATATCTCTAATTCATTAATTATAAAATCTGAAACTATTTGATAAATACTTGGTAGACTATGCTCGACACATCCGTGAAAAGAAAGTTTGAAATTTAAGCTGTTTAAAATTTTGGGTTATTTGGGGATTTTAACAAGATTTTTAAAAATATCCTAAATTTCGTTAATTATAATTGCTGAAAATATTTTCTAAATACTTGGCAGACTATGCTCGACACATCGGTGCAAAGAAGTTTTGAAATATAAGCTGTTTGAATTGTTCGAAATTTGGGAATTTTGACAAAACCTTGAAAATATCCCTAATTTGGTGAATTCAAAAATCCGAAGCTATGTCACAAATTCATCGCGTCATGTGCTTTTTCCATTTCAGCAAAAGCTTTGCCGATACGACTTGTAAATAAAAGTGTCATTTTTGACATTTTCGTATTTTAATTGTAAATATCCCGAAATAGGGAAATCAGCAACAGAAACGGACATCGACACGTTACTCAGCGCATTCGACTCCATTGGGTGGCACTAACCGTCATGTCTAGTTTTGTGACACACACAGACACACACACACACACACACACGAACGGACAATAGCGTCCGAATATATACTCGCCGCGCTGGGGCGCGGCGAAAAAACATGCTAATCAAGTGGACTTGTCTGCCTTTGCTACACAATAATCCATCAAAACAAGGAGCAGCTGATCCCCATCATGACGATCGGTTGATACTCTGTCTGTAACAGCAGTCAGGCAGGTTTCTCCGTCTGATTACCCTTGCGCACATCGACGGCAAGCAGCGCAGATCCGGTGACGAAGACGTATGAGAGAACTTACCGCGCTGGTCCCTGGGGTGAGACGCCCACTATCCGTTCGTCCCTATGTACATATATACCGTAGTCGGCCCGGGCGTTGGTCCGCCGTTTGGTGACCGGACATTAGTGATGGCAATTCGGAAACCGGGTAAGTACTTACCCGGTTTTACCCGGTTTCTGAAAACCGGGTATACTTACTTCGTACTTACCCGGTTTAGTTTTGCGTACCCGGTTTTACTTTTACCCAGTTTTTCGTCGCGTTTACTTACCTGGTTTTAGGCCGAAAACCGGGTACCTGGTTTACTTACCCACTACCGAAACTTAAGTAAGAAACCGGGTAAACAGCTGTAATTTTGCAACTTATACTCAAGATTTACTCATTTTACCTTTTTGCAACATTTCTCTTGGTGAATAAATTTCACCTTGCACTCCTGAATTCGTCAACTTAGAAAAAATTAACAGTATGTGAAGTTTTATCAAAGAAGACTCCAATTCTAGATGAGAATCTGCACCGCCATACAATAAGCTCAATGTTTCAATGATGAAAATACCGTCTTCATCTCCGTAGACAGTGCACCACTTACAAAAGTGCCCCTGGAAGTCTTGTACTATTTGGGTAGTATCGACAGTACCTCGTCTGCTTCAGTTGGCGTTAACACAGTAGCTCCTTTAACTTGTTTTGCTTCATTTCACGAACTGCACACACATATTTGGGTCATAAATTTGCGCTGGTGAATGCGAAGTGTTGCATGACTTCTGCAAGAACATACATAGGTGTCAACACAACGCAATAATTTTGGCTCTCTGATGTGCAGAAAGCGAGATTTCTATTTGAGTTTACTTACCCGGTTTACCCGGTTTTATGTCCAAGTACTTACCCGGTTTTCGAAAAACTGGGTATACTTACTTGTACTTACCCGGTTTTCAAATTTCAGATTTTACTTACTTTTACTTACCCGGTTTTAAAATTCTCAAAGTTGCCATCACTACCGGACATTACTGTGGGTAATAGTTGAAATTCGGGCTATTCGGGCTTTGTATACGTATACTTTATATTGTGTTCTTTCCATTGATCCCTGACTGTCTGTCTGTCTGTGAGCCACAATCAGTCTGGACGACTGGGCCATTTGGCAGATCCCAGCTACGTGCCCTACCTAAGCCAAGGCCGCAGGCGAGTCGAAGCTGGTCCGTTACGCGGTAGAGCCTACGGCACAAACGAGAGAATTTTTGAACTTCTCACTTGGAAGGGCGCGCGAAGCGGTTGGTATGGCAAGTTTGTGTAGTAGGCAATGTGCAACTTCACACACCCGGTCACGACGCTCGGCGGTATAGGTACTGTAAGCGAGGTTATTCACCATTTGAATTTCTCAATAGACTGTGGAGCCTGCATGGATGTGCGCGCGTTGAGGCCAATGTGACAGCATGACAGCTTCACACAACTAACCTGGACACGTCCGGGCGTACTGTAGGTAAGAAGTGAGGTTGCTTTGGAGGGCGAATTCTGAATGAGTCCACGCGCCGCCTCGGCCGCTAGTTACTGTATAATACAAGCGTTTTGAACCTGTTGTATTGGAGCTTTGCGCTATTCGGGCTTTGCACAACTATTCGGGCATTTTTGCGGAATTTTTTCGCCCGGCCTCAGCCGGGCGACACCATACGAGAGCTCGGCGTGCGTGCGTGCGTTCGTTCGTGCGTCCGGTTCTCATATCTCGGCGTCGGAAAGTCGTAGAGAGACGAAGATGGATAGGTCTCGCCTCGCGTCGTAGAGAGGCGTGCGATAGGTCGTTGGACAGCTCTCGACGTGCTCTTTCATGCTATGTCGAACAAGCTGTGTGTGTAAAAAGTTCAACCTATTGTTGTTGTTTGAGGGCGACGCGAGGAGGCCATCTTATTGGATGCGGCCCATTTCGCATACCCTATATGCAACTCACTGGCCTAGACTCTTGGGATCAGATAAGGAGGCGCACGCTAGCCAACGGCGAGCCGAAGCCTACGCCGACTACGCAGCAGTCCCCCGAAGGGCCCCCGAGGGCAGGCTATCGCCCAGCCAACAACGGGCAGGCTCAGAGCCCAGCCACGCGGGCAGGCAGCCCAGCCAACACGGGGCTTCCTCTGCGCAACCATCCGTCCGACTAGCGAACGTGGCAAGCTCACTCTGACCCCTGCTGAGTCTCGGCCTCAATTCTCTTCGGCATAGTGGCTGTGGAAAATGCCATCAAAGCGACTTTCGCCGCAGCAAATCCCATTGGGTCGGCCAGCGGGAGTCGAACACCCCTCCGCTCGCGCCGCAAGGACGCGATTGGTCGTTTGGTCCGACGCGCTAACCGACTCGGCCACTTTGCCGTCAGTATTTTTCGCCAGGCGGGGAAGGGCCATCTTCAAAGTTCAACCTATACTTTGTGTCTGTCAAATTTTGGTGAACAGTATAGAGAACTTTGTACACGTCGTTGGCTGCATCGAGAAGCTGCCTTGAGAACGTGTACCGTAACGCCAAGTGCAGCTGTCCCCACGATACGGTTGTCTGTACAGCTGATCTGAAGCTCAGTGATGTCGCCGCGTTCGCTATATGTTATCGGCATGATACGACGCCGTTTATCTGAAGTTTCCTACCTGTGTGAAAACGTCACATCGAACAAAAAAACTTGCCAAATGTTTGGCGCAGTTGTTCGTCATAGCGAATTCCTTTTGGCGTACGGCACGTCTGATTCCGCGTACACATTCATCAGCAAACAGCTGTTTTGGCCATTAGACGAAAATGTCGATTTTTGGAATTTTTAATTTTAATTCTAAATATCTCAGAATTGCAATTTATTGAAAGTGTAAAACTATGTCACAAATTATTATTGGCATACAGTCTTACCATTTCTGCGTTCAAATTCGTCAATAAATGACGTTCTATTTTTGTCATTTTAATGAATTTTGACAAATAATCGCGTATTTCTATCAAATTTCACATTTGCAATAATTTTCTCTTGTGCTACAAATTATAGGCTGTCTATGCCCTTTCCATTTCTGAAGAAATTTTGCCGCTAGCTAATCAGACGAAAATGTCGATTTTAAAATTTTTTAATTTTGCTTCTAAATATCTCGAAATTGCAATTTATTACAACTGTAAAGCTATGTCACAAATTCTTATTGGCATACGGCCTTTCCATTGCCGCATTCACATTAGTCAATAAACGACGTTCCATTTTTGTCAATTTAGGAAATTTTGACAACTAATTACGTATTTCTATCAAATTCTACATTTGCAAAAATTTTCTTTTGTGTTACAAATTGTCCGCGGTCTATGCCCTTGTCATTTCTGAAGAAACTTCGCCGCTAACTCATCAGGTGAAAAAGTCGATTTTCGACATTTTTTAATTTTAAATGTGAATATCTCGAAAATGCGAAATTAGCAACAGAAACGGACATCGGATCCGTGCTCAGCGACCTCGACTCTACTTGACCACATATGCCATATGATTTACTTTGGTGCGACGGAAACACACACAGACAGACAGACACACATTGTCATCCGTATATATACACCTCGCCGCGCTGAGGCGCGGCGAAAAAAAATTGCCAAACGTTTGGTGCGAGCGAATTCCTGTGTTCGGCGTACGCATTTCTGTTTCCGCGTGCACATTCATCAATAAACAGCTGTTCTGGCTATCAGACGAAAATGTCGATTTTGACATTTTTATAAATTTTAATTCTAAATATCTCGAAATTGGAATTTATTAAAACAGTAAAACTATGCCACAAATTCTTATTGGCACACGGTCTTACCATGTCTGCGTTCAAATTCGTCAAAAAACGACGTTCTATTTTTGTCGATTTATGAAATTTTGACATACAATCGCGTATTTTACCGAATTCTGCATTTGCAAAAATTTTATTTTGTGTTACAAATTATCCGTGTGCTATGTCCTTGTCATTTCTAAAGAAATTTCACCTCTAGCTTATCAGACGAAAAAGTCGATTTTCGACATATGCGTATTTTAATCGAAAATATCTCAAAATTGCGATTTATAAAAACTGCAAAACTATGTCACAAATTCTTATTGACATACGGCCTTACCATTTCTGCATTCACATTCGTCAATAAATGACGTTCTATTTTTGTCAACTTACGAAATTTTGACAAATAATCGCATATTTCTACTAAATTCCACATTTGCAAAAAATTTCTTTTGTGTTACAAATTATCCGCGGTCTATGCTCTTTCCATTCCTGAAGAAATTTTGCCGCTAGCGCATCAGGCGAAAAAGTCGATTTTAAAATTTTTTAATTTTGCTTCTAAATATCTCGAAATTGCAATTTATTACAACTGTAAAGCCATGCCACAAATTCTTATTGGCATACGGCCTTTCCATTGCCGCATTCACATTAGTCAATAAACGACGTTCCATTTTTGTCAATTTAGGAAATTTTGACAACTAATTACGTATTTCTATCAAATTCTACATTTGCAAAAATTTTCTTTTGTGTTACAAATTGTCCGCGGTCTATGCCTTTGTCATTTCTGAAGAAACTTCGCCGCTAACTCATCAGGTGAAAAAGTCGATTTTCGACATTTTTTAATTTTAAATGTGAATATCTCGAAAATGCGAAATTAGCAACAGAAACGGACATCGGATCCGTGCTCAGCGACCTCGACTCTACTTGACCACATATGCCATATGATTTACTTTGGTGCGACGGAAACACACACAGACAGACAGACACACATTGTCATCCGTATATATACACCTCGCCGCGCTGAGGCGCGGCGAAAAAAACTTGCCAAACGTTTGGTGCGAGCGAATTCCTGTGTTCGGCGTACGCATTTCTGTTTCCGCGTGCACATTCATCAATAAACAGCTGTTCTGGCTATCAGACGAAAATGTCGATTTTGACATTTTTATAAATTTTAATTCTAAATATCTCGAAATTGGAATTTATTAAAACAGTAAAACTATGCCACAAATTCTTATTGGCACACGGTCTTACCATGTCTGCGTTCAAATTGTCAAAAAACGACGTCATTTATTGACGAATGTGACTGCAGAAATGGTAAGGCCGTATGTCAATAAGAATCTGTGACACAAGTTTTGCAGTTTTAATAAATTGCAATTTTGATATATTTTCAATTAAAATACGAATATGTCGAAAATCGACTTTTTCGTCTGATGAGCTAGAGGTGAAATTTCTTCAGAAATGGCAAGGACATAGCCAACGGATAATTTGTAACACAGAATGAAATTTTTGCAAATGCAAAATTCGGTAAAATACACGATTATATGTCAAAATTTCATAAATCGACAAAAATAGAACGTCGTTTTTTGACAAATTTGAACGCAGACATGGTAAGCACGCTATATATCAATAAGAATTTGTGGCATAGTTTTACTGTTTTAATAAATTTCAATTTCGAGATATTTAGAATTAAAACAAAAATGTAGAATATCGAACTTTTTCGCCCGCCTGATGCGCTAGCAGCAAAATTTCTTCAGGAATGGAAAGAGCATAGACCGCGGATAATTTGTAACACAAAAGAAAAATTTTTGCAAATGTGATAAATTTTAGTTATAAAATTAGAAAATATGCGATTATTTGTCAAAATTTCGTAAGTTGACAAAAATCAAACGTCATTTATTGACGAATGTGAATGCAGAAATGGTAAGGCCGTATGTCAATAAGAATTTGTGACATATTTTTTCAGCTTTTATAAATCGCAATTTTGAGATATTTTCGATTAAAATACGCATATGTCGAAAATCGACTTTTTCGTCTGATAAGCTAGAGGTGAAATTTCTTTAGAAATGACAAGGACATAGCACACGGATAATTTGTAACACAAAACAAAATTTTTGCAAAATGCAGAATTCGGTAAAATACGCGATTGTATGTCAAAATTTCATAAATCGACAAAAATAGAACGTCGTTTTTTGACGAATTTGAACGCAGACATGGTAAGACCGTGTGCCAATAAGAATTTGTGGCATAGTTTTACTGCTTTAATAAATTCCAATTTCGAAATATTTAGAATTAAAATTTATAAAAATGTCAAAATCGACATTTTCGACCTGATAGCCAGAACAGCTGTTTATTGATGAATGTGCACGCGGAAACAGAAATGCGTACGCCGAACACAGAAATTCGCTCGCACCAAACGTTTGGCAAGTTTTTTTCGCCGCGCCTCAGCGCGGCGAGGTGTATATATACGGATGACAATGTGTGTCTGTCTGTCTGTGTGTGTTTCCGTCGCACCAAAGTAAATCATATGGCATATGTGGTCGAGTAGAGTCGAGGTCGCTGAGCGCGGATCCGATGTCCGTTTCTGTTGCTAATTTCGCATTTTCGAGATATTCACATTTAAAATTAAAAAATGTCGAAAATCAACTTTTTTCTCACCTGAATAGTTAGCGGCAAAGTTTCTTCAGAAATGACAAAGGCATAGACCGCGGACAATTTGTAACACAAAAGAAAATTTTTGCAAATGTAGAATTTGATAGAAATACGTAATTAGTTGTTAAAATTTCCTAAATTGACAAAAATGGAACGTCGTTTATTGACTAATGTGAATGCGGCAATGGAAAGGCCGTATGCCAATAAGAATTTGTGGCATGGCTTTACAGTAAGCAATCGTTATATGTAGCCGTTAATTCTGCGTATTGCTG
>JASAMZ010003777.1:0-26397 GCA_030248115.1 Linhomoeus sp. GSCO2_2
ACAAACAAACAAACAGACTCTATGCCGCTTAGTATATAGGACTAGAGCCTTTAGCCCGTAGGAGAATCTCTATGGTCGATAGCCCATGGGTAATCAACCTGTAGGACTTGAGATAGCCTTCAAGTCATTTGACAATGTGCCTTTGCTAGTGCCTACATTTATACTGCACCAGCTCCCATGCCTGTAAATACACAATGGACACTTGGCTTTAGCCCATAGACAATTGGGTTTAGCCCGCAGGACAGTACAGATAGATCTCAAGTCATTCGACCCCGCGCCCCTGCCACTGCCTTCGTTTAGGATCGCACCAGCTCCAGTGCCTGTAAATACGCAGTAGACACTTGGGTTTAGCCTATAAACATTTGGGTTTAGTCCATAGGACATTTCCGATAAATCTCAAGTCATTCGACCCTGTTACCCTGCCAGTGCCTACACTTAGGCTCGCGCCAGCTCCCGTGCCTGTAAATACACAATAGACACTTGGGTTTAGCCCGTTGTCAGTTGGGTTTAGCCCGCAGGACATTTCAGATAGATCTGTAGTCGTTTGACATAGATAATGAATAGTTTGATGCTGTGTCCCTGCCAGTGCATGCAGTGCCTGCGAATACACTTTGGAGTCTCACAGCGACAACTCCATAGAGGATGGTGACACTCTTAAGTGCTTTTGGCGCAAAATCAAATGTCAGTCACGCGAAATCACAAGTCAGTCGATGCTGTGTCCCTGCCAGTGCATGCAGTGCCTGCGAATAAACTTTCGAGCCTCACAGCGACAACTTCATAGTGAATGGTGACACTGTATAGCACTTCTGGCGTGAAATCAATCGTCAATCACGGCGTGTGGTGCCTTCTGTGCTCAGAATGTACTGGCGCAGACAATATTTTCGAAATATTATGGAATTTAGTCATCGGTCAAAATTCTAAAAGCAAAGATGCAAAACTACGTGTTCTGACGGTCAGTTTAAGCTATAGATCATTGCGATCCGTCAACTGTAGCGAGCGCTAGAGCGCTGACAGACAAACAAACACACGGACAGACTCTTGCCGCTTAGTATATAGGACTAGAGTGTTTAGCCCTTAGGTGATACTCCATACTCTACAGCTGAACACCTATGGAAACAGAGCCACATGTATTGACCTATGGAAAGCAGCCACTGTTCACAACCACACTGCCACTGCTCATAACAGCCCATAGGAGAATCAGATAGATCTAAAGCAATTTGACACAGTGCCTATGCCAGTGCCTGCATTTACTCTGAAATTTATGGAAATTGTGCATACTTATGAAGTCCATGTATTCAGTCATGGCGCCCAGCCACTGCTCACAACAGCCCATAGGAGAATCAGATAGATCTAAAGCAATTTGACACTGTGCCTTTGCCAGTGCCCGCATTTACTCTGAAGCTTATGGAAATTGTGCATACTTATGCAGCCCATGTATTGACCCATGGCGCCCAGCCACTGCTCACAACAGCCCACAGAAGAATGAGATAGATCTAAAGCCATTTGATGTTGTGCCCTTCACAGTGCCTGAGTTTATGGTTGCACCAGTGTCCATGCCTCAGAATACACTGAATTCAACCCACTGACATTTGTGCTTAGCCCATAGGTGTTTTCAGATTTATCTGAAGTCGTTTGACAAAGTGCCCCTGCCAGTGCCTCCATTTACTGTCGCACCTGTTCCCGTGCCTCTGAATACACCTCAGAGTCTCACAGCGACAACTCTGCAGTGAACAGTGACAAGACAGTGCGAAAATTCCACAGAAGTGGCCTGCAGACACTCCTTAGTGCTCAGAATGTACTGTGCAGCTGATATTTTTGCAAATTTTGTGGAATTTAGACATCGACCAATGTCCACAATAGGAGATGCACTATTCCAGGCAGAGGCGGTTCTTTTAAGCCATAGATCTCCAGAATCCATCGAGTGTGTCAAGAGTTATCGTGTTAACAAACAGACAAACAGACAAACAAACAGACTCTATGCCGCTTAGTATATAGGACTAGAGCCTTTAGCCCGTAGGAGAATCTCTATGGTCAATGGTGTTGGGTTTAGCCCATAGACAATTGTGTTTAGCCCATCAGACATTTCAGATAGATCTCAAGTCATTCGACCCTGTGCCACTGCCAGTGCCTACATTTAGGATCGCACCAGCCCCCATGCCTGTAAATACACAATAGGCACTTGGGTTTAGCCTGTAGACAATTGGGTTTAGCCAATAGGACATTTCAGATAGATCTCAAGCCATCTGACACTGTGCCCACGCCAGTGCCTACATTTAGGCTTGCACCAGCTCCCGTGCCTGCAAATACACAATAGACACTTGGCTTTAGCCCGTAGACATTTGGATATAGCCAGTAGAAGATTTCAGAAAGATCTAAAGTCACTTGACATTGTGCCCCTGCCAGTGCCTGCGATTAGCACTGTGCCACATCCCGTGCCTTTAAATACACCTCAGGGTCTAACAGCAATGACACTGTAGTGAATGACGACAGAACAGTGCGAAATTTCCGCGAAAATGGCCCCCAGGCACTCTTTAGTGCTCAAAACGTACTGAGCAGTCGATATTTTTGCGATTTTTGTGGAATTTAGACATCGGCCAAAGTCCACAATAGGAGACGTTCTATTCCAGGCCAAGACGGTTCTTTTGAGCTATAGATCGCCAGAATCCGTCAACTGTGTCAAGAGTTATCGTGTTAACAAACAAACAAACAAACAGACAGACACACTCTATGGCGCTTAGTATATAGGACTAGTGCCTTTAGCCCATAGGTGATTGTCCATAGTCAAAAGAGGCTTTCATTAGCCAATCTTCGATAGTTAAAATGCAGTGACCCATGGTGTGCCACCACTGGACGCAAGGTGCAGAGACCCATGATGCGCCACCACTGGTCGCAAGATGCAGAGACCCATGACACACCACCACTGGTCGCAAGATGCTGAGACCCATGGTATGTGACCACTGGTTGCAAGACTCCGAGACCCACAGCATGCCACCACTGGTCGTAAGATGCGTTGACCCATGGTGCACCACCATAGATATTTGCAATAGCCCATAGACAATTTCAGACTGTACCCCTGCCAGTGCCCTGTGTTTACTTACACTACTGCTGCGCCTGTGAATACACATCAAAGGTGTTTGAACATAGCCCATAGAAGTTGGGCATTAGCCATGATGATTTTAGATCGTGCCCCTGCCAGTGCCTACAATTAGCACTGTGCCAGTTCACGTGCCTGTAAATACACGTCAGGGTCTTACAGCGACAACTCTGGAGTGAATCATGACACGACAGTGCATAATTTCCACGAAAATGGCCCTCGGGCAGTCTTTAGTGCTCAGAATGTACTGTGCAGTCGATATTTTCGTGATTTTCATGGAATTTAGACATTGGCAAAAGTCCACAATAGGACGTTTTGATCCTCGGTCGATGGCGGTTCTTTTGACGTACAGATCATCGCGATCCGTCAACCCTGTCGAGAGTTATCGTGTTAACAGACAGACACACGGACATACTCTATGCCGCTTAGTATATAGGACTAGAGCCTTAAGCCCGTAGGAGAATGTCTATGGTCAATAGCACATGGGCAATCTGCAGAGCATGAAGGATACAATACAATCATCAAAGTCAGTGCAGTGCAGGACATTAAACTTAGATCTCAAGTCATTTGACACTGTGTCCCTGCCAGGCAGTCTTGTCGATTGTTCCTGGGTACAAATTGTACCTAACAATTTGTACCCCTAAATTGTTAACAATATAGGAGCAATAACAATTTGTTCCACTGCTTTCAGGAACAAAACAATAACAATAACAATCTGAAATGGTTCCAGAACAAAACAATTTGGAAACTTATAAATTGTACCTAAATTGTTCTGAAGGTCGGTAAAAATTATGCGGTAATCCACAGCAGTTATGGTGCAAACATCGTATAATTTGAGAACATTTTGCTAGTCAGTCGTACTTCCTTTGATTTCATGGAAATTACCACTTGACAAACTTCTGCCCTACGGCACCCAGTCTTTTAGGAACAATTTAGGTACAATTGTTCCTTAATTGTTAACAATAACAAAACAATTTGCTAAATTTTGAGAGGAACAATAACAATAACAAAACAATTTATAAAATTAAGCTGTGGAACAAAACAATAACAAAACAATTTGGAAAAATGTGGTACAACGACAAGACTGCTGCCAGGGTCTACATTTAGGATCACACCAATTCCTGTGCCTCCAAATACACAATCGACACGTCGGCTTAGCCAGTAGACAATTGGGTTTAGCCCATAGGACATTTCAGATAGATCTCAAGTCATTCAACCTGTGCCCCTGCCAGTGCCTACGTTGAGGATTGCACCAGCTCCCATGCCTGTAAATACACAATTGACACCTGAGGTTCGCCTGTAGACGTTTGGGGTTAGCCAAATGGACATTTCAAATATGTAGATCTCAAGCCATTTGAAATAGATCCAGAATAGTTTGATGTTGTGGCCTTGCCAGTGCATGGAGTGCCTGCGAATACACTTTGGAGTCTCACAACAACTCTTTAGTCGGCATTTTCTATACTGAGACGGCAGAGACTGCACTAAACCGAGATGGCATCCGCGTCAAATCATACTGTAGCCGCGTCAGGTCAAAATTCGCTGCAATCTTACTTTCCTAAATTCCCTTTTGCGCTAGGCGGCACGCAAACTGCCGCGAATACTAAAACACGCTCGACGGTCAACCAGTTGGTGCGCCGACTCATTACCAGTTGGTGCGCTAGCACGATAGCATTGGGCTTACTAATTCGCTTGTCTGACGCCGTAGAATGGAGTTTAAGGCATCGTCGGGTAATCCGCGGACTCCTCTAACCTTCTAGGTCGAAACCAAAATAAGTTTTCAAAATCACGCGTTGCAGTATCCCAAAGTGGGTCCATTTTAAGACAAAAGTTGACCGGACCTAGTCAAATCGCATATCAAAATGAAGCGCTCGAGCTCCTGAGCACAAATCCGACAACAAAAGTTACAAAAGTTTAATCAGAAGGTCACAGTAACCAAAACGCGTCAGAAAGTGGTGTTTTTGGCATAGTCGCAGGCTGAATAACTCACCTGCCTGACGTCGTTGAGGCAAGTTGATGTATCGTCAGGTAGCTTGTGGACTCCTCTCAAGTGGTTGAAACTAGAAAATATTTTCGAAATCGCGCGCTACAGTATCCCAAAGTGGGGTCCACAAAAAGTCAAAACTTCATGGAACCTAGCCGAGTCGCATATCAAATTGAAGCGCTCGAGCTCCTGAGCACGAATCCAACAACAAAACCAGGCAAGTCGTCCGGGGGACGCAGTATACTCCACAAATTTGAACTCCTACGCACGGTGACTCCTCTGCTGTTGTGGCCTCCTGACACTCCCAATCGCAAAACTAATGCCGAATTCGTGATCTACATCCCAGAATACCCCAGAATCGACATACAACACTCCTAACTTCCTATGGACTCGCAGAACCAAAATTCTTCACTTGGGGTACGGTAGCATGCGAATTCGTCATAGGTACGCTTGAACATCATCTAAACGCTAAACGAATGCCAAATTCGTAATCAGCGCCCCCGAAAACCCCGAAATCGAGTATAATATCGCGAAAGTCGACCCGACACCCAATATTCAAATGGACGCGGCAGGGTTACTGTAGCTCTGCAAATTTGCCAAAAACATTTTTCTGGACCAGATTTCAACGTAGAATCGCTTGAAACCACTTTTGAACCGATTCGGCAGCGCATTCGAGCGCTACAGACGCTGAAACGAAAAACGCAATTTTTGACCCTGGAGTCAAAAAGTTCCACCAAGATAACTTTTTTGTGTCTCAACCGATTTTCTCCGTTCATGGCTCATTCGATAGAGGACATCTGGGAAGGAGCACCAAAAGCGGTCTCGCGGCTCTAGCTGCTACCTATCGCGCACAGCAAACCGTCAAAGTCGGAAAATAGAGAAAAATCGCGAATTTTTCAAATTTGGCGCCAAAATGGGTCCCGCAGCGATCCAATTAATTTCTTCCACCCTCGGCCCTATCGAGTACTACAACATATCAAAAGATAGTATATACCATTATATGCAACTTTTTCGAGTTCTACCTTGCCTAATGCGTTTTTCAGTACTTTGAAAATTTAAATTTTTGAATTTCCCGCCAACGGGGTCCCGGAGCGTGACCCCATATGTCGTGCAGGTTGCCCACCTACTAGGCCTACCCAACGCAAAAGACCGTTTGCAAATCGGCCGCTGCACGCGCGAACCCCATCCGGTCCAAATTACTGCGTTTCGCGCACAAACGCTATATACTCCGCACTTTTTTGTGGAGTATAAAAAATTTAAAGTTTAAATAGCGAGCTACAGTAATCAAAATGCGTCAGAAATAGGTGATTTTGGGATGGTCATATCTCGGCACTCTCACATTGCATTGCGATGGTCTTGGCATTGCTGAAGAGCTCACAGCAAGCTAGCATCAAATCAAACGAGTTTCTTTAAATTTATCCTGAAAACATAATCTTTTTAGTGTATATAATTAAACCCGAGCTATACCAATGTTGCGTAGCAACACCACTAGGTGGTCTGACACAGGAGTACAGTAGAAAATTTGAATTTTCAAAATTGTTTCCGACCTTTGAAAAATTGTTCATCGAGTTTGCGATGGTGAACCGTCGTTAACTTCTAACCGGCCTATACACTGGTATGGCCATTCGATCGAGACGGAAACCGCTGAGATTGCTTTTGTCATTTTGCGAGATCTACACTGACAAAAGTGTTGGGTCCTGAGTGGAAACTTCCAGATTTTGACTTTGGGTGGTGGAAAGCAAGCCTTTAACGTTAAATTGATAATCGCAATGTGTTCTACAACAAAAGTTGGTCTAGACCAAGTATTTTGAGACAGTACCCCGGCCGCACCGAATTTTTGAATCCTGGGGTTGGATTTTCGAGATCGAGTTTTCACTTGTTTCGGGGTTCTCTGCGCGCTGAACACGAATCCGGTGTTTGTTTTGCAATTTTGGGACGCCTTTGCCCTGACTTCACCGCCTAGCGGACCAAAAATTGGGTATGTGCTTGGTGAAGGCTTATTACTGGGTAGCGAGATGAGCGAGCCAGTCTGCTTGGCTTCGGAACAAGTAGAGTGCCACCCTGAAGGTCCTTTCATTTTTGGACAATTTTTGGCCAGATCAGCAAAAGGTTTAGCAAATCGCAAAAAAACGCTGATTTGCGTTATGCGGGTTCAGAAAGCACAGAAATAACTGTCAACTAGAAATTTATCCCAGGTCACAAAATTAGGATTGCCGGGCACCGAAACAGGGCTATAGGTGCTCCATATAGCAAAACAAACAACGGATTCGCGTTCAGCGTCGTCGAAAACCCCCGAAACAATAGAAAGCTCAATCTCGCTCGAAAACTCTGTCACAGTAGAAACCGCTCAAGTTCGTTGCTCATTTCGTTCCGCTCCAACACTCTACGAGCGGTCGAGCGCAGTTTAGTATTTTTCCAGCCGTCTCAGGGTTCTGCCAGGTACGTCAGCTTGTTTTAGAGAACTGTTGTGTTGCAGTTTTGAAAAGTTGAGTTACAGTAGTGCCATCTCGGTTTAGTGCCATCTCTGCCGTCTCGGTATAGAAAATGCCCTTTAGTCTTTGGTGAGTGGTGACACTGCAAATGTCCTTCACAACAATTTAAAGTTGATGTTTTGCGTGTTGGCATACAGTGCGCGCGTCATTGCCGCTGTGGCCGCCGTTTGAATCAGCATGGTTTAGCAGAATTGTGCACCTCACAATTGAAATTGTTGAAATTTTATGGAGTTTAGACTTTGACCAAAGTCGAGACCCCAAAATGGCATCCTTCCAGTCCATGACGGTCAGTTTAAGCTATAGATCTCCAGGATCCGTCGCCCGAGTCGCGAGAAAATCGCCGGACAAACAGACAAACAAACAAACAAACAGACTCTATGCCGCTTAGTATATAGGATTACAGCAATTGGTTAGAGCCATCCGTTATGTAGTGACAAGTGTTACGTTAAGCGTTAAGTATTCCCAATTATGTGTACAGGGTGGCCCTGCGAAAACTGACCGACTTTGTTGGCTTGTATCTCTTGCGTGCGCTGGTCATTTGGGCTCAAATCTTCAACAAATGTAGTACATAAACTAACTTAAAGACGTGCCTAGTTACAGCAGTTTTGCTTGCCCAACCATTGAGATTGAACGAGCAACACAACTATCAGCCACTTTTTATGTGGCCGCCGCTCAGTGTGATGCGCTTGTGATCCAGGATTTCTCCTAAACTCGCAGCAATTGTTGTAAACGTTGTTTTCTATCGTATGTCAAAATTTCAGCAGGCTGGATTGAGTCTGACAGAAGATACAGTCGTTTTCGTTGAAGACACCACGACATTCGTGGAGCAGTGGACCAACTTTGGCACCTTGTAACTAAGGCTAGAAAGGTCGCAGCGGCATGAGACAAAAACTAGGATACTCGGGATGACTTACTTTGTGACATATTCAAAGCTCGGGAAAATAAAAAAATTTTGAAAAATTGCGCTAAATTCAGCGTCGATTCTCTGGGGAAGCGTCTCGTTAACCTTGGCACACCATTACACTACTTGCGAAGTTGAAAATTTGCGCATCTTTAAGTTAGTTTATGTACTACATTCGTTGCAAATTTGAGCCAAATCGGCCAACGCACGGAAGAGATATAAGCCAACAAAGTTGGTCAGTTTTCGCTGGGCCACCCTGTAGCACAATTGAAGAATTAGGTAGAGGGCTATGAATGCGCGTTTGATTGCTCGTTTCTCACTCACGTCGTTTGCTTCATCGATAGGGCGCCATCCTGCGAGCAGCACAGACAGCACAACAACGACATTGCTCAGGTTCATCTTTCCTGTTCTCTCTTTCTCCTCCTCCACTGCTGAAAAGCGTCAGATTCAGAATTGTGAGACTGAGAGTGAATGGAGCAGAGCGTCTTCTCTTTGAGAATAGCCAAGTTGCCGCCAGTCCCGGTTTGCAAGGCAGAAAGGCAACTGATGAATTTCAAGTTGGTTGGACATCTTGGAGTCAAATAGATCAGTCGGCGGCTACTTGCGAATTCGACACGGTTTGCTAAGTGTTGACCATCAAGTCGACAAGTTCAGAGACAAATCCGAGACCAAAAGTTTGTCCGTGATACTTATTTAGTGAACTGCCGCCGCCAAGAGACGAAGAGAAAGCATTTATGGAGGAGCAGAGCAGACAAGCGTCATTTCAAATGCACATTGGCCTTGCTGTCCTCCACACTGCTTTGGTCGGCTTCGAAATTGGAAAGTTTGAATGCACACGCTGCGTATGTAGGTACGTAACTATAGGATTTCAGTGATATGCTATAAGGCAATTCACTAGAGAAGTGCTTTCGTGTTCGCTGGTGATGAACATAATGTTTCTTGTAGCCTCATCGTGTCAGCAAATTCTGCTTCAACCAACTGCGGTTCTTTCTCTCGAACTCAACGCTATAATGGGACGCTAAATCTAGCAAAATAGGCAGACTTCCAGGCGAAAGGGAGACATAACTGGCAAACTCAACGCCAAAACTAGCAAAATATGCAGACGCGCGTTGTTCTATCCGATGGTTCTGCAGCACAATGTGTTGTCGCTAATCAGACGGGTTGGTACCTGCATGTTCCTATTGTATCTACAAATACACCTTTGATTCTCCTCTAGCACGTGCAGAACTCAAGGACGGGGACAAAGCTTGGCAGTAGAGCTACAGTAATACTGCGCGCCCATGAGACCTTCAAGCCAACTGTGGGCAGATGCAACGAAAGGGCGCCTGTGCCGCAGACTGCGACGCTGCTGCAATTCTGTTGCCGCTCGCTCCGCCTACGATTCGTGTCGTTTCCGATAGAGCAAGCGAGCTGTGTGAATAAAGTTCAACCAACACATAGTGCCTGTCAAATCTTGGTGAACAGCAGAGTGAACTTAATACACATCATTAGCCTTTTCTAGAGAAGGGATACTGAAGTCCGTTCAACAAGCTTTGTCTAAAAACTGTGGCACCACGTTGGCATCAGTGTAAACTTGAGAGCGTGTGCGCGATAATGTGCACTGGATAGTGAAGTGCCGCTAGATATTTAGTCGACAATCTGGTGGGGTATAGCCGCAATTGGTCTTGGATTTGTTCGTGGTACCTGATCCACATATGGATCGGAAGATTCGCCGCAGGCACACTTTGCGCTTATAATTGTGACAACTGATCCATAAATGGATCAGAGAAATTCGCCGCAGGCACACAGTGCAATAAAAGCGTCTAAATGAGACGACGCCCTATTGAAAAGGGTATAAATGGGACGACGCCCTATTGAAAAGGGTATAAATGGGACGACGCCCTATTCTTTTGGGCTTAGTGCTCGATGAATCCACACAAAGATATGTTGAAATCTAAGCTACTTGAAATTGTCGAAATTGTCGAAATTCTGACAAAAACCTTGAAAATACACCTAAATTCTTTAATTATAAAATCCAGAACTATTTGCTAAATACTTGGCAGACTATGCCCGTCAACTATGCAAAGGAATTCAGAAATTTAAGCTATTTGGAATTGTCGAAATTTGAGGATCTTAACAAAAAATATCCCAAATTTCGTTAATTATAAAACCAGAAACTATTTGTTAAATACTTGGCAGACTATGCCCAATGCATCAACGCAAAGACATTGTGAAATTTAAACTGTTTGAAATTGTCATAATTTGAGAATTTTGACAAAAACCTTGAAAATAACCCAAAATTTGCTAATTATAAAACTTAAAACGAGTTGCTAAATACTTGGCAGCCTATGCCCGACACAACCATGTAAAGAAATTTTGAAATTTATGCTGTTTGAAATTGTCGAAATTTGGGGATTTTAACAAAATCGTTACAAATATCCTAAATTTCGTTAATTATATTCGCTGAAACTATTTGCTAAACACTTGGCAGACTATGCTCGATACATCGGTGCACAGAAGTTTTGAAATTTAAGCTGTTTGAATTTGTCGAAAACTGATGATGGTCGCGCTGGCACTGCGTGGCTGAGTCTAGATGTAGCGACCGAAACTCAGCTAACGCTTGTCGTCTGAAATATTGAAGTCAAACTAAAATTTTGATGGTACGTAAACTGTTGTGATACTGTGTGTGTCACGTATGCAATTACTGATCCTGGTAGAATCTTGTGGCGTGTGGTAATCCCAGCACAGGATTTGACCCAGCGATTGTATTAACGTACAATATATTATTGCACTACATATTCAACACTTTGCCTATTTGCCTAAGAGTAGTTGTACAATACAGTATGTCGCCAAACAAAGGCACCTAGACGTATGCCGCGGCTGCGTGGTGTCATGAGTGACCTTCGGGCCCCCCGCACCTAGAGGCGGGCACGTTAGCTCCCTTATGGGAGCCCCCTTTGCTCGAAGCCCGTCATGCGTGGCGGGCGACCCTACTTAGTGTTGTTTAACATAGAACTTGCTAAACATATCATAAATATGCTAAACTATGGTAGAAGATGCCTAATCAAAATCATAATTGAAATGCAAATTGTATAGCAGGAGACGCAACAGCTGGCCGTCGAATACGCCCAGTTGACAAAAGAGGAGCAGGAGCAAGGAAAGAAGCTGGCCGAGATGAAGCAGTGTATTGCCGATTGTTGCGTGTTTGCGTGATCGCGTTAGAATCTTAGATTTTGAAGTTACAGCCGCTTGTTTTGTCGCCACAGAGTGAGATATCTTGGTGTCGTTTTGTGTGGACTCAGAACTATCAAACTCTCGCCAATTACAGTCATGCTCCCTTCAGTTTTGCAGAAGTAACGGATTTTTAGAGTCGCGTATTTGTGCGTCGTATACGGTAATTGTGTCCGGCTAGTCGTCAGAGGGAGGAAGGAGCAACAGCCCAGGCTGGGAAGGGCCTTTAGCTGCAGAGGCTTAGCCGAAAGGTGAGCATTGTAGCTGCCGCGTAGCGATTCCTCGTAGTGCGCCCAGTCGGCGTGAGGGCGCACAAGCGTTGCCTTCGCGGTGAAGGTGCTGGGGGTCGTTGAGACACTTGACGGGGCACCCAGTGTCCAGAACCCGGGCAGCCCCCGGGCAGTTAACCCCGTCCGCCGACCTACCCTGAGGGCTGGCTTGAGTCGGTCGGCCCAGGCCCAAAAGGTTAAAAGGGGGGTATAAGCCATCTGACTCACGAATACAGCAAATGAAAAAGTTTTCTCCACCAAGCCCATCGCTAAATGGAAGTTTGTGCACAAATCGGTTTTCGTCAAGGTTGACAAAACCACCCAAAATGAGTCCACCAAACTTGAAAATCTTGAAAATTGTGCAATTACGCAAAAATGTGGTAAAAATTGCCATTGCTGTAACTATATCGATAGCACTAGAGCTGTTTCAAGCTACGCAACAGGTGCACTGTTCGGTAGATACGGTAGTGAAGTTTCGAATTGTGAGACCAAATCTGTGGTCTACTGTATCAGCTGTAAAGAATGTGGAATACAGTATGTCGGCCAAACTAAAAATATGCTGAAAGAGCGCCTATCTGGGCATAAAACTGCAATTAGGACTGATAAAGATACCCTGATAGCCAAACATTTTCGGCAACATGGTATTGATGCAATAAAGGTTCGTGTTTTACAGATTGTTCAGGGTGACAAGCGAGAACTGCTCCAAGCGGAAGATTTTTGGATTAGGGCGCTAAATTCAGCCCACCCGTTGGGTCTAAATGACCGCCTCAAAGGAATTGGCAAGTTGACACAGTATTCGTCGTGCCTACAGTATCCGAACTGTCCGTTTCTCACGGTCAAAGGAGGGAGGAGGCCAAGAACAAGAGGTAACAAGCGTAAGAATAGAAACGGGGATAATTTTGAGGCATTTATGGCCAAATTGTTGCAAAATGAGGCTACTGACAAGGTTTATGTGGCCTTGCGGCAAGCAAAAGCGATCAACAAGGTGAAATTGGTTCAACAAATTTTGGGTAGAGTACTGGAAATTGAAGACCGCATTGCCGAAATGATTTTGGCGTTTCTGTCCAAATCCTTCGAAAAATTACGGAAAAAATCCATAAATGACAATCTCGTGGCAATTGGGACGTACTACAATAAAGGTATCGAAATGGTCAGACTGCAGCATATATTTAAAGATAGAGAATTGCGCCAAAAGTACCCGGAAATTTTCGCTAGTGACGAAATAATGGTTACGTTGCGAAGTTTAGAACCAGTTGGTCGAATAATTTGCAATTACGCAAAATTTCTAGCCAAACTTGACGTGAGTAGTCTGAGGGACCTGACTGAAAGAGACTGTGACTGTCACAATTCTAGATTCATGTACGCTCCAGCAGGTCATGTTCTCACTGGAAATTTGGAATTCGTTGAAGATGATAATTTGAGAAAACTAATGAGTTTTGGTGCCAAATTCAGGGTTCCCGTAAATGTCGATTGGGGCAAAGTTGTCGAATGTAGCGAGGAAATTTGGAGCTCCTTCGTGTCAAAGCATAGAAAGAAGCGACGACAGAACCCTGAACTTTACGAAAGGGCGCTACGACTTTATAGAATCGTCATCCAAAGGCGAATTAGAAGAGCCGCTACTCGGCCTGTTGAACAAGGAAATTCAGGTATAAATTTTGATGTGGCGTTCAAAAATTTGCGAAAATTACACAATAATATGGTAGTGGTGCCAGCAGATAAGGCAGCAAATAATTATGTTATTTGTTGCAAAAAGTATTACCTGCTTAGTATTTGCAAAGAAATGGGCATCAAAATTGACCAAAATGGAATCACTTCAGAGGGAAATGCACTCTATGAAGTATTGAATATGGAAAGTGATAAGTTGTTTGAAAATCACGAAAGGCTTGCAAAATTTTTTGGATTTAAATTCGATTTGGAGGATAAAATTATTCCTAGAATATTCGCAACGGCTAAAATGCACAAAAATCCACACAAATTTCGCTTCATAGCAGGTGCGAGGCTATCTTCTACTAAGAAAGTTAGTGTACTCCTACAAAAGATATTGCGACTGTTACAGGGGCACTTCAGAAACTACTGCAATGCCATCGTCGCCAATGGAGGTCCCGTGCACTATTGGGCCGTCTCAGACAGTCTTGCGGTGGTGGAAAAGGTTAAGAATATTAAAAATGTTAAAAATATTGCAACGTTCGATTTTGAGGCGATGTTCAACAATATTCCACACGAAGTTATTGTGAAAGAATTGTTTGAACTGGTAGACCTGTGCTACCGTAACGCGGGCCAAAATCAGGTGATTTATGTCACAAATATAGCGTATTTTGCGGAAAAAGGCAGGAAAGGCCGTGGTTTTGAGGCGTACGAGGTCAAGCACTTGATTTCACAGGTCGTTACAGAGGCGTATGCATCATTTGCAGGCATTCTGTTCCGTCAGAGAATGGGTGTGCCCATGGGCGGCGCTGCGGCGCCCACTATGGCAGATTTGTGCCTTGCGCGATTGGAATTTGCACATATACAAGCCAATAGAACCGACTTCAAGTCAAAAGACAGACTGATCGCAAGGTACATTGATGATGTTTTGGCAATAAATAGTGACGAGTTTGAAATTCTGGGCAGAAGAATTTACCCGCCAGAGTTAAAATTAGGCAAAACGGATCTGCAAAATGACAAAATTTCGTTTCTCGACCTAGAACTTGAAATATCTCGAGGAAAACTGAAAGATATCTACGTGTATGATAAAACCGAAAGTTTCGATTTCGACGTAATAAAATTCACTCATGTTACCACCAATTCACCCAGCAGTCTGAATTATGGGACATTTTATACCCAACTAATAAGATATTCAAGAATCTGTACAAGCAAAGATGGCTTTTGGAATAAAATTCGCCAATTACGGAATCATATGTTAAACAGAGGTTACTGCAATGTGAAACTGATGAAATGCCTGTGTCGATTTTATGAAAATTATAAGGTCAATGTACTAAAATATGGAATTATATCTAGGAAGGAGTTTGCTAAGTGTATGTTAGAAGCTTGTGCCGCGTAGCTACAGTAATCCAGTGCGCGAAAAATATATTTAGCTTCAGAGAGCAGGTGGCGTGTTTATGTCGGGTATTGGAACTAGCAAGCTGTACCGAGAGAACAAAAAGTCGAAACCAGACGAGTGAGAATTAGTTCAATTTTGAAAATTTGACGGCAAATTGATCGAATTTGGCACGCCATGTCCGCCAGAGGGAAGACCAGCGCTAGGGGAGGAGGAAGAGGAGGTGGTTCGTCGGCTTCAAAGAGGAACCGAGCGGCAATCGAAGACAAGAAGAACAAGAAGAAGAAGTTCGTAGGAGTACAATTTTGTGGTATTTTGTTGAATAAAGGATAATTTTGTATCTAGTGAATCTGTTGCGCAAACTGGTGCCAGTCATCTACTGATGATGGTCGCGCTGGCACTGCGTGGCTGAGTCTAGATGTAGCGACCGAAACTCAGCTAACGCTTGTCGTCTGAAATATTGAAGTCAAACTAAAATTTTGATGGTACGTAAACTGTTGTGATACTGTGTGTGTCACGTATGCAATTAAAAAGTTGCAGCCAATCAACAAAAGTGGAAAAATTACAGCGCCCGCAAGACAAGGAATAAATCTTCTTTTGCGAAAATCTTTCGTGACGATTGAGGAATCTCGGCGATACTTAGCACACTATTAGAGAGTATGGGTACCTGCGCAGCGCACTGCAGTTTGGCCGTCTCCGATTAAAAATATGCCCAGTCCCCACCCAGTTCCCTTTTTCCGCGACGGCGTCTTGAAATGACCGCTGCTCAAGAAATGTAGGGGCTGCTAGGCTGTCGATTGGTTTGAAGCTGGTCCTATATGCCGCCCATACGCTGTCCAAATATGAGCAAGATCGCTCAAGCCATTCGCAAGTTACAGAGATTTGGCAATTTTTTGCCGCGATTTTCAAAATTTGTTAAGGATTTCAAAAAGTAGGGGTCGGGAGAATCGCTGTAACTTTCTTATGCGTCGAGCTAGAGTCGCCCAATTTTACACACTCAACAAGGACATATTGCTCTACAAAAAGCAATTAAAATGAGAAAAATTGGCCACGTATTGAAAAAGTCGATTTTTTTAATGAGCATTATTTTCTGTGCGTGTTGCGTAATTTTCGCAAAACACGCATGGTGCAACCCCACTCCCCATGCTCTATCGATTGGTACCCCTACCGCGCACCTAACTTGAAACAGGTCACGGGGCCAGCCGAAAAACCTCCAGTTCTCATTATTTTTGAACGGACTTTAGGTTCGGTCAACTTTTGTCTTATAATAGACCCCATTTTGGGATACTGTTGCGCGCCAGTTTGAAAACTTATTTCAGTTTTGGACACTCAGATGACGAGAGGAGTCCGCAGGCTACCCAACGATGTCTACATTCCACCCTACGACGTCAGACGAGCGAGTTATTAAACCGAAGCGAGCGTGACCCACATACGCACGTACGTACGCACTACGCACGCCGAGCTCTTGATAGGGTACGCTCGGCCGAGCGAAACAAGCACATACATGATGCAACCATGCAGTACACAAATCACAAATAAGCTCCGGTATTAAAAAGTTGAGTTTGTATTCTGACTGACATTGCAAAAAGTTGTGTTCTTTCTGCAGAGAGTGCTAGAGCTCAATCGCCCGTATTGCTCCGCTTCACAATCACGAGCTCCCCCTTCGCAAGAGGTATTGCAAAGCAATATTGGTTTTGCCCGTGATTCGGCTTTTAGAGCAAGAAGATCTCTCTTTAACGCAACGCTTTTAAAAAAGTGACAATAACTTGACAAAGTTTGACAAACACTTAACAATAAGCTCGAGAATGGCGTTTTCTGTGGTGCGTGTTTGCGTAATGGAAACAAGTTTTGAGTAACAAGCTGTGTGTGTAAAAAGTTCAATCTATACTTTGTGTCTGTCAAATCTTGGCGAACAGTATAGTGAACTTTGTACACATCGTTAGCCGCATCTGGAGAAAGTGTGGTGAGGAGAACGTGTACCTTAATCCCAAGTGCAGCTATCCACACGATACTGTTGTTGTCTGTACAGCTGATCTAAAGCTCAGTGATATCGCCGCGATCGCTATATGGTATCGGCATGATACGACGCCGTTTATCTGATGCTTCCTACCTGGGTGAAAACGTCACATCCAACAAAAACTTGCTAAAAGTTTGGTGCGGTCGTTCTTTATCAGAATTCGTCGGTGAACGACCTTTCTATTCTACGTTCACATTCATCACTCAACAAAAGTTTTGGCAATTTGTGAAATATCGACATTCCTGTCAAATTTTGAACATTTCAATCAAATTTAATACTTGCATAGAATTTCTTTTGTGTTACTAATCATACGTAGTCTCTGCGCTTACCGTTTCTGAAGAAATTTCGCCGCTCGCCCATCAGACCAAAATGTCAATTTTGACATTTTAGAATAAATTAATTTTAAATATCTCAAAATTGCAATTTATTGAAACTGTGAAACTATGTCACAAATTCTTATTAGCACACGACCCAACCATTTCTGCTTTCATATTCGTCAAATAATGACGTTGTATTTTTGCCATTTTATGGAATTTGGACAAATAATTTGCATTTCTCACAAATTTCACAATTTCAAAAATATTCCGCTGTGTTACAAATTATCCGCGGACTATGCTCTTTCCATTCCAGAAGAAATTTCGCCGCTACCTCATCAAGCGAAAAAGTCGATTTTCGCCATTTTTGATTTTAATTCTAAGTATCTCGAAATTGCGATGTTTTAAAACTGTAAAGCTATGTCACAAATTCTAGTTGGCATACGGCCTTACCATTTCTGCATTCACATTCGTCAATAAATGACGTTCTATTTTTGTCAATTTACGAAATATTGATAAACAATGGTGCATTTCTGTTAAATTCCACATTTACAAAAAATTCTTTTGTATTACAAATTATCCGCTGCCTATGCTCTTTCCATTTCTGAAGAAATTTTGTCGCTATCTCGTCGGGTGAAAATGTCGAAATTTTAAATTTTAAATGTAAATATCTCGAAAATGCGAAATTAGCAACAGAAACGGACACTGGATCCATACTCAGCGACTTTGACTCTACTTGACCACATATGTCACATATTTTACTTCAGTGCCACGAACGGACGGACGGACGGACGGACACACAGACAGACATTGTCAACCATATATATGTTACCGTGACTACCCGGATCCAGTGAAAACCCGGATATCCGGGTTTTCACCGATCGACTTAGTGAAAACCCGGATATCCGGGTTTTCACTGACAGGTTAGTGAAAACCCGGATAATGTCAAATTATCCGGGTTTTCACTGAAAGTTTAGTGAAAACCCGGACAGGCCAGATTTCGTGGGAGGTCAGTGAAAATCATGTTTTCTGTGTTTCACTAACCTTTTCGAAGAAAACAGCCTAGAAATCGAGGTTTCTACATATACCGGGTGTCCCAAAAGTCCAGCCCCCCCCCCCCCATCCACACCACGCTGTATAAAGGCTAGCGAAGTCATACTTGCACACATGGTAGCCCATTATGTTTGCAACTCGGATGCAAAAATTCAGCATTCTATCTCAACCCATGCGCAAATGCCGGCGCAAAACGTGAAATCGGTCGCCGATGCTTCTCCTCCTGCTGGAGGCCATCTCCATGGAGGAGAAGACCGTCGCCAGCAGAAGCAAGACAGGCAGACAGAATTTGACCGCCCACTGCGCGATAATGGCGGAAGCTACGAAAGTCATTCTTGCGTCATTTTGAAGCTTGTTATGTTCTCTTTCAAATGACAGCTTGCCAGCTGCCAAATGTCGCCCCGTTCGCGAGCTGTCGCCAACCAAAGGCGACGCGATCGTTGAATTTGAGTAATTTTGCGTTTTGCGCTCGCGTTTGTGCAAGGGTTGAGGTAGAATGCCGAATTTTTGCGTCCGAGTTGCAAACATAATCGGCTACCATGTGTGCAAGTATGACTTCGCTAGCCTTTATACAGCGTGCTGTGGATGGGGGGGGCTGGACTTTTGGGACACCCGGTACTTCTGAACACCGGTGACGAAACAAGTGCTTTTGAATCGCAAGTCGCGCTGTTTGTTGTGCGAAACAAGCGTCGTGGAGTGCGAAACGTGCGATCTTAGCACTACATTGCATCTTTGCCGAGCCGCCCCTTTTACAATGCGCCCGAGTTTCACACAATTTGCGGCCAATTGGCACGTCTGGTTCAACAAGGGCGAAGAAAACCGGAAATGTACATCCCGCTTACAGTTTCCACGTGAATGGAAGCTGTCGCAAGCGCTAGCAGGGAAGGGACACAGCCGGCCTAAGCAGGAGGTGAATTATATGGAGGAGTGTTTATTCCACTTACAGTTTGCACTAAAACTAAGTCGACGTCGAGCCTGGCGGGTCTCAACTGAGGCTTAGCGCGACCACCAACTTCTGGGCGCGCTCCGCGCGCCCTGAAGTCGGTCACCGGTCGCGTTAAGCCTAAGTTTCGACCCGCCAGACTGCGACGCCGACTGACTCTTGTGGACTGTGGGCGCAGGGCGAGCCTAAGCATAGCCTGATTTGGAAGGAACCAAACGGCCTACAGGCAATAGAAATATAGGTTATAGCAGTGTACTGCGCGATTCTGAGCATATCGGAGAATTATCCGGGTTTTCCCTAACCTGTCAGTGAAAACCCGGATATCCGGGTTCTCACTAACTCAACAGTGAAAACCCGGATATCCGGGTTTTCACTAACCAACTCTGTGAAAACCCGGATATCCGAGTTTTCGCTGAAGACGGGTTCTCCAGGTCACATATGTACACCTCGCCGCGCTGAGGCGCGGCGAAACAAGCTTTGTCTAAAAACTGTGGCACCACGTTGGCATCAGTGTAAACTTGAGAGCGTGTGCGCGATAATGTGCACTGGATAGTGAAGTGCTGCTAGATATTTAGTCGCCAATCTGGTGGGGTATAGCCGTTTGAAATTGTCAAAATTTTGGAATTTTGACAAAAACCTTGAAATATCCCTAATTTCGTGAATTCCAAAATCCGAAACTACCGTCACAAATTCATCGCGTCTTATGTCCTTTCCATTTCAGCAAAAACTTTCCCGATACGACTTGTAAATAAAAGTGTCATTTTTGACATTTTCATATTTTAATTGTAAATATCTCGAAATAGCGAAATTAGCAACAACAAGCTGTTTTAAAAAAGTTGAGTTGTTTTATTAATACAGAGTGGTTTGTGAGTGTTTTAAAGTGGAAGAGTAAAAGAGTGGATACTTTTGCAAAGTATATCGAAGCCTTTCCGATATGACGCGCGCCCGCCCGGAGTCCACTATTCATGCGCTACTTCTGACACGCTCCTTTCTGAGGGGTTCTTGCAGGGCAACATTGGGATCGCCCCGGATTATTTTTTTGAGCAGACAAAGTTGTTCGTAAGACAAGGGTTTAAAAAAACAAAAGTATTTCTTTAGGAATGACCGTTCAACAACTGCTTCAACGTAAGCTTTCAAACGGTCGAACGAATGCCGCTCTACGACGTAAGACGAGCGTGTTAGAGCCGTTTTGCGTTTTGGACCTTCGGGTTACTGTAGCGCGCGCAATTCAAACTTTTGAATTTCGACTTCTCTTAACGGAATTATCAGTGCGCCGAAACCTATTCAACGAACTCAAGATCGTCTCTCTATGACGGAAGACGAGCGAGTTAGATAAGTTTTGCGTTTTAAACCTTTGGGTTACTGTAGCTCCCGAAATTCAAACTTTTGAGTTTCGACCAATAGAAGAACAAATGATCAGTGAGTCGAAAGCTATCCAGCCAACCCAAGATCGTCTCCGTACGACGCACGCTGACCGAGTTAGAGCGATTTCCGCGTCAAAAACGCGAGAATGTCGCTTTTCGTGTTGCGTGTTTGCGTAATTAAGAAAATTTTTGCGCCAAACGAAAGCGCACGTCGAGGCATTTCAGTTGACCTATGCACGCCGCTCTACGACGTAAGACGAGCGAGTAATAGCCCTCTTCAGTTTGAACTTTCGGGTTACTGTAGCGCGCGCAATTCAAACTTTTGAACGCCGATTTCTCAAGGCACATCACCAGTGAGTCGAGACCTATCCATAAAGTTCAAGATCTCCTTCCTACGACTTTCCAACGGCGAGATCTGAGAGCGTGACGGACGAACGAACGAACGAACGAACGCACGCACGAACGCACGATAAGCTCTCGTAGGGGTTCGCCCGGCTGAGGCCGGGCGAAAAAACGGACAACAGCGCGTTACTCAGCGCATTCGACTCCATTGGGTGGCACTAACCGTCATGTCTAGTTTTGTGACACACACTCACACACACACAGACAGAAACACACACGAACAGACAATAGCGTCCGTATGTCTACTCGCCGCCCTGGGGGGCGGCGAAAAAATTGGTGCTGCCGCGTGAAAGAACGCGGCGAGAGCTTTCACCTGACGTGTCGATCGCCGTGCTACTACTTAAGACGAGCGAATTAGAAACGATTTGTGCTTATAGACTTTCAGGTTACTGTAACTCGCGAAATTCAAAGTTTGAGTTTCGACCAGTGGGAGAACAATTATTAATGATCAGTGAGTCGAGAGCTATCTGATGAACTCGAGATCGATTTCCTACGACTCACCAACGCCAAGTTCTGATAGCGTGACAGACGCACAGACGGACCAACAGACGGACGCACGCACGCACGCCGAGCTCTCGTAAGGTGTCGCCCGGCGGAGGCCGGGCGAAAACACCATTTTAGAAGCACAAGACGCGCAGGTTCAATGTTGCTCGTCTCAATCAGACGGCGAGGTGCATTTTCTGATCTGGTGAAGTAGCACCCCGGCAATGATAAGAGTTAGTTTTACAATGGTAACTTGAGACCGTTTGAACTACATACTTGAACGCAACGTTTGAATACATACCTAATAGCTTGTTATCAAATATTCAACAGAAAGTACCCTCAGGGAATGAAGGAAAGGAAGTCTGTTGTGTTTTATTTCGCCGCGCCTCAGCGCGGCGAGGTGTATATATACGGATGACAATGTCTGTGTGTGTGTCTGTGTGTCCGTCGCACAAAAGTAAGATATGTGGCACATGTGGTCAAGTAGAGTCGAGGTCGCTGAGTACGGATCCGATGTCCGTTTCTGTTGCTAATTTCGCATTTTCGAGTTATTTACAATTAAAATATGAAAATGCCGAAAATCGACTTTTTTGCCTGATGCGCTAGCGGCAAAATTTCTTCAGGAATGGAAAGACCATAGACCGCGGATAAGTTGTAACACAAAAGAAATTTTTTGCAAAAGTGGAATTTAGTAGAAATACGCGATTATTTGTCAAAATTTCGTAAATTGACAAAAATAGAACGTCATTTATTGACGAATGTGAATGCAGAAATGGTAAGGCCGTATGTCAATAAGAGTTTGTGACATAGTTTTGCAGTTTTAATAAATTGCAATTTTGAGATATTTTCGATTAAAAGACGAATATGTCGAAAATCGACTTTTTCGTCTGATGAGCTAGAGGTAAAATTTCTTCAGAAATGGGAAGGACATAGCCCACGGATGATTTGTAACACAAAATAAAATTTTTGCAAATGCAGAATTCGGTAAAATACGCGATTATATGTCAAAATCTCATCAATCGACAAAAATAGAACGTCGTTTTTTGACGAATTTGAACGCAGACATGGTAAGACCGTATGTCAATAAGAATTTGTGGCATAGTTTTACAGTTTTAATAAATTCCAATTTCGAGATATTTAGAATTAAAATTTATAAAAATGTCAAAATCGACATTTTCGTCTGATAGCCAGAACAGCTGTTTATTGATGAATGTGCACTCGGAAACAGAAATGCGTACGCCGAACACAGGAATTCGCTCGCACCAAACCTTTGGCAAGTTTTTTTGTTGGATGTGACGTTTTCACACAGGCAGGAAACATTAGATAAACGGCGTCGTATCATGCCGATAACATATAGCGAACGCGGCGATATCACTGAGCTTCAGATCAGCTGTACAGACAACAGTATCGTGGGGATAGCTGCACTTGGCATTAAGGTACACATTCTCAAGACACTTTCTCCAGATGCGACTAACGATGTGTACAAAGTTCACTGCACTGTTCACCAAGATTTGACAGACGCAAAGTATAGGTTGAACTTTTTGCACACACAGCTTGTTTGTCTACTACGCAATGCACTAGCTTGGGGATAAATGTTCGCAGCGTCTGAGGAAATAGGTGCGCATTACTGTCAAAATTTTGTTCAAACGGTCCTATTGAGATCCCAACCCACAATCCAACTTGTCCACCGATGCCACTGAGTAGTGCTGTGGACGATTTTGCTTCTCTCTGTATAGAATTCAGTACTCTTCGTGTTACCAAACCTACTAGTAGAACACGCGAAAGCGCGGCATTTGTTGCGTATTTAGTTCCTAGTCACATTGAAGTAGAGATGTCGTTTACAGTTACCTGTAACAGTAGCGGATCTGGGGGGGGGGGGGGGCGGTTGTGCGTCCGTCCCCCCCCCCACTTGGGCCAGACCGCACAAAAAAATTTTGCCCGGTACCATGTTGTTAGCAATAAATTTTCGCCTGCGGCGCTATTTTGGAGCATTTTTGCCACAGAATAGGCTGAAATCGGCAAAATTTTCGTCTGCGGCGCTGTTTTAAGGCAATTTTGCAACAGGAAGCGCCAAAATGGGCAAAAAATTTCGCCTGCGGCTCTATTTTTAAGCAGTTTCGCAGCTTTAAACGTGAATATTGCCGAACAGTTCCGCCTGCGGCGCAAATTTTTGAATATACTTTTATGGTATCTTGGTCTCCCCTGTGGCCTCAAAAATCCCTCCCCCCTATTCCAGAATCCTGGATCCGCCACTGACCTGTCATGTCAAGTTTTAGGGGAATTGCGCAATATGAAGCTTCTTGTAACAACCTCCGGTATCAAAAAGCGAAATTTGCATTCTGACTGTACCATACTGTAGCAATATTGATTTCACCCGCTTTTGGTTTTTGGAGGTTAAAATTTGTAGCTATGCAGTAATTAAGACTCGCTTTTTGTAAGAACCAACCTTTTAGTGGCCAAGTTGCCGAAAGTTTCTTCGATTTTGATGAAAATTGGTACGCTGGTACAACTTGACATACTGAACACGTATCTAAAGTCAAAATTCCAAATTTTAAAATTTTGCGGTTTTTACAGGCAATTTTTGAAAATTTCGGTTTTTCGCCAAAACTCGCGATTTTTTTGGTCAAATCGCAAAAATAATACCAGATTCGGAATCGGCATGAAATTTTACGTCTGGTGGTACTAAAATTTTGCATCAAAAATAAATATTTAATTTTTAAATTTTTGATTGAAATTTCGCCGGAGGCGAAATTTAGAGGTTTTTGGCAAATAGCTCCAAAACGGCAACTGAGCAGCAGAATTTTATTTTTGATTCTGAAAGCCCGTTCGATTCTGGGTCGGACAGGGTATTAGAGAAATTGCCAAAGTGGGCCGCTTGCAGTCAAAAATGGCGCCGAAAATGCCCTACCCCAGGCATTTTTGACGCATTTTCAACTTTCAATACTGTGCCGCAGCCTAACCAAGCGATGTACGAAGGTGGTGTAGTTGAATAAAATACTTGTCTCTACACCCTCTGTCGCTGTGCCAAGTTTCAGCAAAATCGGCGACAAAAATGTTTTGGAAGAATTTTGGGCGAAAACGATTTTTTTGTCAAAATTCCTTTTGTCGCCGATTTTGCTGAAACTTGGCACAGCGACAGAGGGTGCAGAGACAAGTATTTTATTCAACTACACCACCTTCGTACATCGCTTGGTTAGGCTGCGGCACAGTATTGAAAGTTGAAAATGCTTCAAAAATGCCTGGGGTAGGGCATTTTCGGCGCCATTTTTGACTGCAAGCGGCCCACTTTGGCAATTTCTCTAGTACCCTGTCCGACCCAGAATCGAACGGGCTTTCAGAATCAAAAAGAAAATTCTGCTGCTCAGTTGCCGTTTTGGAGCTATTTGCCAAAAACCTCTAAATTTCGCCTCCGGCGAAATTTCAATCAAAAATTTAAAAATTTAATATTTATTTTTGATGCAAAATTTTAGTGCCACCAGACGTAAAATTTTATGCCGATTCCGAATCTGGTATTATTTTTGCGATTTGACCGAAAAAATCGCGAGTTTTGGCCAAAAAAACCGAAATTTTCAAAAATTGCCTGTAAAAACCGCAAAATTTTAAAATTTGGAATTTTGACTTTAGATACGTGTTCAGTATGTCAAGTTGTACCAGCGTACCAATTTTCATCCAAATCGAAGAAACTTTCGGCAACTTGGCCACTTTTGGCCTAAAAAGTTTGGTTCTTACAACAAGCTGTTTTAAAAAAGTTGAGTTGTTTTATTAATACAGAGTGGTTTGTGAGTATTTTAAAGTGGAAGAGTAAAAGAGTGGATACTTTTGTAAAGTATTTCGAAGCCTTTCCGATATGACGCGCGCCCGCCCGGAGTTCAATATTCATGCGCTACTTCTGACACGCTGCTTTCTGAGCGGTTCTTGCAGGGCAACATTGGGATCGCCCGGGATTAATTTTTTGAGCAAGACACACGCATTTCTGAGCGGTTGTTGCAAGGCAACATTGGGATCGCCCGGGATTAATTTTTTTTAGCAGACAAAGTTGTTCGTAAGACAAGGGTTTAAAAAAACAAAAGTATTTCTTTAGGAATGACCGTTCAACAACTGCCTCAACGTAAGCTTTCAAACGGTCCAACGAATGCCGCTCTACAACGTAAGACGAGCGAGTTAGAGAAGTTTTGCGTTTTGAACTTTTGGGTTACTGTAGCTCGCGATGTTCAAACTTTTGAGTTTCGACCAATAGAAGAACAACTGATCAGTGAGTCAAGAGCTATCCAGCAACTCAAGATCGTCTCCGTACGACGCACGCTGAGCGAGTTAGAGCGATTTCTGCGTTAAAAACGCGATAATGGCGCTTTTCGTGTTGCGTGTTTGCGTATTTAACAAAAGTTTTAATGCCAAACGAAAGCGCACGTCGAGACCTTTTAGTTGACCTATCGCGCGCCGCTCTACGACGTAAGACGAGCGAGTTACAGCCGTTTTCCGTTTTCACCTTCGGGTTACTGTAACTCACGAAATTCAAAGTTTTGAATTTCGAAACCTCTTAGCTGAATGATCAGTGAGTCAAGACCTTTCCGTAGAGCCCAAGATCTCCTTCCTACAGCCCACCAACGCCGAGATCTGAGAGCGTGACGAACGGACGGACGCACGAACGAACGAACGCACGCACGATAAGCTCTCGTAGGGGTTCGCCCGGCTGAGGCCGGGCGGCGGTTTTACGATCCCTACACGCGTTTTGCCACCGGCGGTCCAAAGCGCCGATTATCGATTAGCGAGCGGTTTTGGCGACGTCTGTCGAGCAGCGAGCGCGCGTTCGGCCACGTTAGATTATTGTCATTCCTAG
>JASAMZ010003779.1:0-10273 GCA_030248115.1 Linhomoeus sp. GSCO2_2
TATTTGGAAGGTGGCGACAAGCTTCATTGTGGACCTTGCGTTTGATGTGGATTCAGAAAACGCAGCTCTTGGGCTTCGAGTGGACGAGGTGTACATTGCTGGCCTGCCTGCTTCCAAGAAACAGAACGGCCACTGGGCATCGTTGAAAAGTAGGCGACCTCCATTCTAGCTGATGGGCTAACGTTCGTTCCAGCGTTAGATGACAGAACGTTTGTGAATTCTGTAGGAGAAATGGAATGAAAGAGTCGTATAATATCAACCTGGGTAGGTCCGCATGGGGAGGCGCCCTATGGTCGACAGGGTGCCGCCCCTTGTGGACCTACCATATCTACTATTTACTTATTATAGCCGCGCGTGAAACACCGTTTAGCGATACACGCCCTCCGCATCTGTTTCCATCTTAGGACCTTTCCCGCTTGTTTGCAGACGAGCTGAATCAAATCAACGTTGTTCTCAGCCAAGAATGCTCACGGTTCAATCTCACCGGAAGCGACTTTAGAGAGCGTCTGGCACCCTTTGGCGACGTGATGGGACCTGGCCAGTTGAACAAACTACGATCAAGAATAACACTGGAATGCAAAGGTATGGTGTTGGACCGCTTTGTGTTTGCGTAAGATATCACTTGGCCATGCACAGGTCTTGGACTACCAAAAGGGCCACAAAACACTCCAATCGTTCCCATTATACTGCTGGACATCCCTCCCTCTGACCCAGTAGTGCGGTACAGGATCACAATAGAGTCCGACGTATCCTCCGGAACGATAAACAAGACGAAAAAGTTTCTACGTGATGCTCTACAAGACATCGAGTCGAGGACTATCATGCGGTTTGAAGAGGTCCAGAGTGTCAAAGTGGCCCAACTGGAGGTGACGCTTTGGAACAAGGGGAGCACTCACGCTACGTTGGGAGTTTTGGAAGGTAGATTCTGTTGCATAACTGGCGATGACAATGCAAAGTGGTATCTAGCGCTCTGCAGGCACGAACAAAGCGGCCGTGTGGCTTGGAACAAACGTGTGGAAGGGACTGGTGGCGCACCAACTAATGCACGCGTTGGGAGTGCTACACGTCTACCAGAGACACGATGCTGACGCCTTCATCGACGTCGAGACCTTGAACATGTGGAAGGACGACACCAACCCAGGACAGAGGTGCCGAGTGAAGTGTACTGTACTTTTCAAGAAGCTTGCACTCTGTGACTGTTTAGAACCAGTAGCTTCGTGAACAAGGTAGCCCATCGGTGGTGCTACGCAGAGGGGACGCTACCGAACGACGCCTGCAACACGCACGGAGTCGCGTTTGACTGCGATTCCATCGTGCAGTTCCACACGCGCATCGGGGACAAATTGGAGAATTACAAGCCGCGCTGCGTGGGACCAAATGCCGACGCTGTCAAGTGCTGCGCCATAGGCACCGCTGGCAGTGAGTCGCATTCCCAGCCAAAAGTCAGGCTTCGTAGCGCGGTGGTCGCGCAAAGCCATCGTGATACTCAGGCAAGCACGCTTACTATGCAAATGATTACCGTACTGATTAACTGACGCCACAAGTCGCTTCGGGACCGAGGCTGTTCAATGTGTGTTGTAATAATTCAAATCACGATGACCTTGCTTGGCACGCTGAAATGAGGCCCGAGCTACCTACCAAGGACTATTTGACTTCGTAGTTTGTACAATTGTTGGTTTACTACAGCGGGCAGTTGCTGTCTGACTCGGGTTCAAGGAGGCTGCTGCAAGCCTCTGACTTCGCTGGACGACGATCGCGGCCTAACCGAAGCGGACGGATTGCTTCTGCAGAGAATGTACAAGCTGGACCTCGCTCCATCCAAACCTCGATCCAAACGGGATGCCTCTCACCGTTTCCGACGTCTGACGAAGGCTGCGGTGCGGCTCAGGCTGGCCCCACTGGTGTTCCGCGCGTGGAATCTACAGAGCCTGAAATTGTTAGGCGTAGATGCGCCGTAGTGGAGCTAGGCACTTTGCATGGAACGCCTTTCCCATTTCTTCATTTCAGATATTTCTCCAGCGTTGGATTGTACCTGATGATGGTGCAAATGGCTGGAGGGACGCACCCCTCCAAGGTCTGCATGACAAATGGAGCGACCTACGATAACTGTTTGCGTGTGATGCGGTTCCATCATGCGGCTGTCGGCGACGATTTGAAAGCGTTTGATGGACTCAAAACGAACAGAATGGAGACGTGCGCTCGAGGTACCCATTGACTAAGGAGAGTTGGTTCGTCGTCGCCTTAGTGTTTCCTCTGCATGCGATGCTATCTGCTTCAGCGAGCAGTCACTTCTTGCCAAGTGAAGATCGTTGCGGTCTTTTACCGTCGTTGGAATTCGAACCCAGCTTCAGCATGACTTACGCTGAACTGTCGCAGGGCGAGTTTTACACAACCTGTGGTGAAGCGAACGTACTTAGAGACTTTGCCGAGCCCATAGGACACAGGTTCCTTATTTCGTTCTTCATCATTTCGAATATTGCCTATTGTAGCAGCATACCAATTCTCATTCAGCATCAAGAGTGTTGCGAAGCTTCTCCAGCTGGGGTTGGCGAATCATAACGGGACCCACAGCGTCCTCAAAAGTCCTGACGACTACCGTTCCATCGGGCAATTCACACTCGCCTCTGCGAATCATTCGATGAGCTGCGGCTATGCGACAACCCGAAGCGCTGCCCATTTGGTAGGTACAATAGGTGGCGGTGGAAAATTGAATGGTCAATGGAGATTTGGCGCTTGCAAGCATGCATGGTGGAGGTAGAAATGGAGGTAGCAATTCGCGGCGGTAAGCATTTGTTGCAAGTTTTAACATTAGGAATTAGGTATTAATAAGGGTTTGCTGACTGGTACACTGTAGCCAGTCTTCGACAGAATCCCTCTCCTTGCAGCGACAGGCTATATGGGACTACTGAGAGCAAGAGGAATTGGTCTCAACTGAAGCAGAACGCCTGTGGTACACATGTACAGATCGCATACTTAAAACCGCTAAACCTACTGTGTAGGATGGGCAGTCAACCAGATGAGATATTCGCACGCGGACGGCTTGAGTTTCGCAGTTGTCTACGTTGTGTTTCGATACTCCAGACAACGACCGATTGATCTACTGCAGGCGACGACTTTGTGGCGCTGTGATTGCTGAAATCTGCTGCACGCTTCATTCTGTTGATTTGCCGGATATTCATTGAATCGTTGTGAAGTGCTATGTGCATGTAATGGGTGAATTGAGTACTTATGTAGTCCAGCTCTGAACGAAGAGCAGATTTGTTGCAGAATGGAAGGTCAAAATGCTGAGGACATTTTCTAAGGTTCCTTTGGGTAACGTTTGGATTAGGTTACGTTCACTCGTCCTTTCACCAGCACACTTTCTACAACGTTATGCAGAGTGTCCCACGGTGTGCTTCCCAACTTTTTTCGCCCGCCCTCAGGCGGGCGACACCCCAGGAGAGCTCGGCGTGCGTGCGTACGTCCGTCCGTCCGTCCGTCCGTCCGTGCGTCACGCTCTCAGATCTCGGCGTTGGAAAGTCGTAGAGCGGAGATCTTGGGCTCTACGGATAGGTCTCGACTCACTGATCATTCCGCTAAGAGGTTTCGAAATTCAAAAGTTTGAATTGCGCGCGCTACAGTAACCCGAAGGTCAAAACGCAAAACGGCTGTAACTCGCTCGTACTACGTCGTAGAGCAGCAATCGACACGGCAGGTGAAAGCTCTCGACGTGTTCTTTCATGCGTCTGCAAAAGTTTTTTCAATTACGCAAACACGCACCGCGGAAAACGCCATTCTCGGCATTTTGACGCTAAAATCGCTCTAACGCGCTCAACTTGCGTCGTAGAGAGACGATCTCGAGCTTTTTGGATAGCTCACGACTCGCTGATCATTTGTTCTCCCATTGGTCGAAACTCAAAAGTTTGAATTTCACGAGTTACAGTAACCCAAAGGTGCAAAACAGACAACAGATCTAACTCGCTCGTCTTACGTCGTAGAGCGGCAATCACCACGTCAGGTGAAAGCTCTCGACGTGCTCTTCTATGTGGCAGCAAAACCTTTTCAATTACGCAAACACGCCCCGCGGAAAACGCCATTCTCGGGATTTTGACACTAAGCTGGCTCTAACGCGCTCAACTTGCGTCGTAGAGAAACGATCTCGAGCTTTTTGGATAGCTCCCGACTCACTGATCATTTGTTCTCCCTTTGGTCGAAACTCAAAAGTTTGAATTTCGCGAGTTACAGTAACTTGAAGGTGCAAAAGCACAAAACGGCTCTAACTCGCTCGTCTTGCGTCGTAGAGTGGCAATCGACACGCCAGGCGAAAGCTCTCAACGTGTTCTTTCATGCGGATACAAAGGTTTGTTCAATTACGCAAACACGCACCGCGGAAAACGCCATTCTCGGGATTTTGACGCTAAGATCGCTTTTTGCTGCATGCAGACGTGCGACACCGTTTGATTGCTCATAGTGCGTTCTTTTGTGCTCTGTCAATTGTTTGCCAAAACTTTTACAAGTTTTTGTCACTTTTTTAAAAGCGTTGCTTGAAAGAGGGGTGTTCTTGCTCTAAAAGCCAAATCGCGGGCGAAATCAACATTGCTATGCAATACCCTCTTGCGAAGCGGGGGCTCATGAAGCGGAGCATGCGGGCGATGAACTCTCGCACTCTCTGCAGAAAGAACACAACTCTTTGAAATGTCAGTCAGAATACAAACTCAAGTTTTTAATACCGGAGCTTGTTATGTTTACTGACTGAGATCGCAAAGTCATCAATGAATGAATAGTACTGATTAAGACCATCTTTGTGATCTGCCAGTCAAATGACACGTGAGAAGTGACAGGACAACAAACCCAGTACTGGAGGACACCCTGTATGAGGGTTCCAAATTCAATCCCCGGTACTTCGACTGAACCGTCAGTTTCCGCCAAATGGATTGACGTGTGCTACAATACCAGCACTGAAAGCCCTTACCAAACATCCAACTTTGTAGGTACTGCCACTTTGATTAACCTCTGCACTGAAATTTGTAGCTTGGAACTTGGAAACCATTCTGCGCCAACGGCAGTATTCGTCCACAACCACAACTGTAGTTGCTTCGTGCAATTGAAACGTAATAGAGATGTACAAAAGCAAGCAGTTACTTCACGGCGCATTCCACTTTGGTTCATTTCGGAATTTGGCAAAGAAATCAAGACCAGCCAGGTGGCATATGTTGTCAATCGCCGTATGTAGGTACTATCACACTGATCAAACAAATAGCGTAATCGAATACCGGACTGCTTACCAAACAACCAACAAACATGTGATATAAACAGCCATTGGACCAAACGGTGGCAACCATTTAAAATCACATGTATCCAAACAAATGCACCCGTTTGCGGGTTTGATAACCTTTGACTCCCTTCAAACACTTCAAAAATATTTGTGAGCAAAACAAGTAAACCGTTCTACAATATGTATAGCGTCCTGTGCAATGTACATCTGTGTACATCATGTAGAATACAGTAACTATTGAGCTTTGAACTGGCCGAGTTTGTACATTCGTTGCAGTAGTTGACCGTCAGCTTCCGTTAAACCCCGATCGTCGCCCAGCGAGTCTGCAGCGCTGCAGCAGTCCCCGCGAGTGAGACAGCAGCCGTTCGCTGCAATGTGGACAATTCTGAATGTGAAATTGGATGCACAAATGGTCAAATTTGCAATCCTATATACTAAGCGGCATAGAGTCTGTTTGTTTGTTTGTCTGTTTGTTTGTCCACACGATAACTCTCGACAGCCTTGATGAATCCTGGAGATCTATAGCTCAAAAGAACCGTCGTGGTCTGTAGTTTTGCATCTCCTATTGTGGACATTGGCTGATGACCAAATTCCACAAAAATCACGAAAATATCGACTGCACAGTACATTCTGAGCACTAAAGAGTGACTGCAAGCCACTTTTGTGGAAATTTCGCACTGTCGTGTCACCGATCACTGCAGAGCAGTCGCTGTGAGACTCTGAGGTGTATTCAAAGGCACGGGAGCAGGTGCGACAGTAAATGCAGGCACTGGCAGGGGTACTTTGTCAAACGACTTTATATAAATCTGAAAACACCTATGGGCTAAGCACAAACGTCAGTGGGTTGAAGTCAGTGTATTCTGAGGCATGGGCGCTGGTGCAACCATAAATTCAGGCACTGTCAGGGGCACAGTGTCAACTGGCTTTAGATCTATCTGATTCTCCTATGGGCTGTTGTGAGCAGTGGCTGGGCACCATGGGTCCATACATGGTCTCCATAAGTGTGTACAATTTCCATAAGCTTCAGAGTAAATGCAGGCACTGGCAAAGGCACTGTCAAATGACTTTAGATCTATCTGAATCTCCAATGGTCTGATGTGAGCATTGGGTGTGCGGCTGTGTGGTTGTGAACAGTGGCTTCTTACCATAGCTCATGGCATCATAGCTCATAGCCCATTCGTGTGGCTCTGTTTCCATAGCCATTAAGCTGTAGAGTATACAGTATCACCTACGGGCTAAAGGCATGAGGAAGAAAGGCAAGAACCCGCCACCAGAGAAACGGGAAACCCCCCCAAAAGAGCGAACCCAAAAGGCAAGGAAAGAGAGGCAGCAGCCACGACTAAAGAACCAAACAAAAACAAAACCCCAAACAAAAACCACAAAACCAAAAACCCAAAAAACAACCCATGCCACCAATCAGCGCAGACCCCACCACGACGAACCAACAACACCCACAAACCCCCCAACCCAACACCACAAAACAAAAAACCCACACAACCAAACCCCCTGTGAAGAAGCGCCCCTGTTCCTTCCCCTTCCTACATCCTTCTGCTGAGACGGTCCCCCGCCCCCGGGTCCACTGAGACCGTCCCTCGTTCTGGAACTCCCCCCTGCTCGCCTATCCCACCCCCTGTGGCTGCCTTGGACTGGTTCCCCTTTCCCCCCCTCCTGCTGCGGTCGACTTTCGAAGACTCGACGAAACGTTTGAACCTACCCGCCGCCTGAGACTAGCTCCAGTGCCGCCTTTGAAGTGTAACTAGCCTCTAGGTAAGTTGTGCGCCCCGCAGTGGTAATTCGTCCTGTCTCTGATACCTACCCACCGATAAGTAAGGCATATAAGCAGGCCTGATTCAGTGAACAACAATCCTTGTGTATCCTTGTCTTCGACTTCCACTCGCTGCCTCGCTTCTGTGTGTCTGCCGTGTACTGCCTGTCTCGCCCGACTTGAGAAAACCAAAGTTCCATCCAATTGAATTGCGACCGAAAGTTAAACGAAACTGACCGTTAGGTAAATCTCGAAATAACGAACCCGACCCAGAAAGTGGCGTTGTTTTACACCACTTCGCCACAGACTTTCTGGAGGCCGTTAAGGTGGCCCAGTCCTCGTTGCGGTCCCCATACCCAACGACTAAAGTCTTTCTTGGAGGACACGTGTCTTTTGACAGTGGCCGAGCCGGAAAGCCCTCTTGTGAACAACGAGACGGAAACGTTTCCATTGTCGTGTTTGACCCTTCTGTGTGGCCCGCAACTCTGTTGCTGCGGCCGAGCCAGTTGACCTTGGAGGACACTCGTCCTGAGCCGGGTACTTTGGTCAAACAGCCGAACGGAAGTGACTTCGGTTGCTGAAGTTCGTCGGACAATACCAAATTCTAACTTGCCCTATCTGAACTGTCTGGTCAGCCCATCCTGCCGCTTGGTGTATGACCGATAGTACAGACAGATTCTCGACACCAACAGGTGACTCTTCAACTGGCGAGAAGGAGTTAAGTGCACGTGATAAACGAGCCTTAGCCTTTCACGCTAGACGCGAGGAGACTCTGAGGGAAACGGAGAGGAAAGCCTCCGCCACACGAGCGTGTACGGCTAGATTCTCAGACGGGAATCCATCCTCATCCGTTGACGAGCCTACAATGGCGAACGACGGTAGAACAGCCACTGTTGACGCGCAGAGGCTCCAACAGGTGTTGGACACTGCCGCGCGGTGGGATCAGCTCATGGCGCGACTTCCGCCCGGAACTGACCTCGCTGCACTACTACAGAACGCTGCCAACGCGCCGCCCAACAATGGGCCGCGCCCGCCTCCTTCGGTGGCTAATGGGAACAAGCTTGCGCTCGCTCAGTTGACGCGCATGCCTCTCTTCAGTGGAGATCGTTCGCTGAGAGTAGACAGGTTCCTACACGACCTGAAGAAGGTGTTCCAACAGTACGGTGCTACTCACGATGCCAGAGCCGAATTGCTACGCGCGCGTCTGGATGACAAGGTTGCCACCTTTGTCGCCAGTCTGCCAGCCGCAACGCAAAACGACTACGACGCGCTTTGCACCGCGCTGCGTGACAAATACCGACGACCGGAAGACACCGCTCTCGCTAGAGAGGAACTGACGTCGCGAGTGCAGTTGGACGGCGAAAGCCTCACTGACTTCGCAAAGGTCATCAAAGGGTTAGGCTGTATCGCCTACGGAGAAAACTGGCTCAGTGCCAACAGAACTGACGACCCCCTAGACATGAGGAGCGCTGTGAAAGACGCGTTTCTCAATGGTATTAGGGGCGAGCTTCGACAAACCGCGAAAGTCCTCTGTCCTAGCGCGAATTTCTCGTTCGAAGAGTTAGTTGACTGGACGGCTACCCTGGAGGCCAAAGTGAAGCCTCCCAGCCCTGGAGCAAGAGCCAGCGTAGCAAGCTGCGAGCTTTTGGGTGCTCTCGTCAATCAGACCGGCTCCACAGGGCAGACCCCCAACATGGGACAATTGAACATGGTTGGGGCGAGTTTTGACGCAGCGACAGGCGTCTGCGCGCGTGACGAGAGAGGACGGGGTCGATCCCGACGGCCTAGTGGGAGACGGCCCGGTACTGGGACCTATGGGAGTGGGTTACCCAGTCGGGACTTTCGGAGAGTGTCGAACGTGCCTAATCGCAACGCGAACACCTGGAATTCTCACACCCCCCTCCAAGCAAGTCAGAACGGAGACACACAGCGAGTGCAGTGTTTCAAGTGTGGTGGAAATCACTTCGCGCGTGGTTGCCCCAATCGCCAGCTGTCAAATGACCCGGCCCCGCGTGGGCAGGGGAGGACGTTGACACGTGGCGCGCGGGGACAATCTAATCGTGGACGCAACCCCCCCTTTGCTCGCTTTCAGGCGCACAGCTTGACAACGCACGAGGAGGTAACCGACGCCCCTAGCGCCCAAATCGACGCACCCTCTGGTGGAAGCTCGACTTATCAGCTGCTGAACGCCATCAATGCACGACTAGAGCGTTGGGAGATAGCCGCCGACGATACTCAGTCTTCGGCCACTGATTCCCAGCTTTGCTGCATTGCTCCTGTCAGTGTTGATTGGAGAGAGTTGGAAGTCAGCCATCCCCAGACCCTTTCCCAGTCTGCGCCAGCTGAACCTGTCATGGGTGGACGGAAGGACAAGCAGAAGCAGGTCAGTGATCAACTATCGTTGAGCGCAGTACCCAATCTCGCGTCCACTGATCAAACCCTAGCCGAACTTCAGGCGCCCAAGCCGGCCAAGAAGAAGACGACCGCTCAGGCGCGCAACGCCGAGCCCCTGGTCAAGACCGACCAGACGAGCGACGCCCAGGCCCCCGTCAAGGCTGAGCCTCAGTCGCCACCCCCTGTCACGCCGAACTGCTCCCCTCTCAAGCCGGGAGAAGCGGAGTTCATCAGGCAGACACCGGCCAAGGCGCTGATCGGCGCCGTGCGGTCCCTCACCCTGGGGGTCCAGCGCCCAGTGTCCCCCTTGAGCGCAGAGTTGCAGGCGTCACTGGCCGAGGAAGGGCCCGCCGTCAGGCCCGACCTCGAGGCTTCTTCGTCAGGGACGAGGAAGAGCAAGGGAAGTCAGGTGGGAATCTTTTGGGCCCTCATGTTGGTAGCCGTCTCACTGACCCTGACATTTCCCGTCACTGTCGCGGTTGACACGTACCAGATTTGCGGTCGCAGTCGCACAGGTGCGCTGATAGAGTATCCGCGTGTTACCTCAGGTTGCGCTGCGCGCTCGCTGGCTCTGAAGTCTGGTAGTGGATCAGCCCAGAGCAGTCATCATGATGTCTGTTCCTCGAGTGACTCCCATCTCAGATGTTGACATCTGTTGCGAGTAGGGTACAAGTGGTGTTGCAGCCCACATTGCTCGTCAGTGACCAACCTGATAGTCGAAGCAGGACAGGTAGCCTCCATGAATGGGAGAACGCTAGGGAGTCTACGACGCTCAGATTCTCGACAGCCTAGTTGTCATTGACAAGCTACAGGTAGCCTACAGTCTCGTTGAGGAGAAGCGGTTCCATCCCTGTCTTGGC
>JASAMZ010003781.1:0-10000 GCA_030248115.1 Linhomoeus sp. GSCO2_2
AATCGCTCTACCTCGCTCAGCGTGCGTCGTAGAGAGACGATCTTGAGTTTGTTGGATAGCTCTCGACTCACTGATCATTTGTTCTTCTATTGGTCGAAACTTAAACAAGCTGTTTTAAAAAAGTTGAGTTGTTTTATTAATACAGAGTGGTTTGTGAGTGTTTTAAAGTGGAAGAGCAAAAGAGTGGATACTTTTGTAAAGTGTTTCTAAGCCTTTCCGATATGACGCGCGCCCGCTCGGAGTCCACTATTCATGCGCTACTTCTGACACGCTCCTTTCTGAGAGGTTCTTGCAGGGCAACATTGGGATCGCCCGGGATTAATTTTTTGAGCAAGACACACGCATTTCTGAGCGGTTGTTGCAAGGCAACATTGGGATCGCCCGGGATTAATTTTTTTAGCAGACAAAGTTGTACGTAAGACAAGGGTTTAAAAAAACAAAAGCATTTCCTTAGGAATGACCGTTCAACAACGGCCTCCACGTAAGCTTTCAAACGGTCGAACGAATGCCGCTCTACAACGTAAGACGAGCGAGTTAGGGCCCATTTGCTGTTTGAACCTTTGGGTTACTGTAGCTAGCGATATTCAAACTTTTGAGTTTCGGCCAATAGAAGAGCAAATGATCAGTGAGTCAAGAGCTATCCAGCAACTCAAGATCGTCTCTCTACGACGCACGCTGAGCGAGTTAGAGCGATTTCTATGCTAAAAACGCGAGAATGACGCTTTTCGTGGTGCGTGATTGCGCAATTAAAAAAATTTTTACGCCAAGTGAAAGAGCACGTCGAGACCTTTTAGTTGACCTATAGTACGCCGCTCTACGACGTAAGACGAGCGTGTTAGAGCCGTTTTGCGTTTTGGACCTTCGGGTTACTGTAGCGCGCGCAATTCAAACTTTTGAATTTCGACTTCTTTTAACGGAATTATCAGTGTACCGAAACCTATTCAAGGAACTCAAGATCGTCTCTCTACGACGGAAGACGAGCGAGTTAGATAAGATTTGCGTTTTGAACTTTTGGGTTACTGTAGCTCCCGAAATTCAAACTTTTGAGTTTCGACCAATAGAAGAACAAATGATCAGTGAGTCGAGAGCTATCCAACCAACCCAAGATCGTCTCCGTACGACGCACGCTGAGCGAGTTAGAGCGATTTATGCGTTAAAAACGCGAGAATGTCGCCTTTCGTGTTGCGTGTTTGCGTAATTAAGAAAAGTTTTTGTATCAAACGAAAGAGCACGTCGAGACCTTTCAGTTGACCTATCGCACGCCGCTCTACGACGTAAGACGAGCGAGTAATAGCCGTTTTTAGTTTCAAGCTTCGGGTTACTGTAGCGCGCGCAATTCAAAGTTTTGAATTTCGAAGTCTCTTAGCTGAATGATCAGTGAGTCAAGACCTTTCCGTAGAGCCCAAGATCTCCTTCCTACGACTTTCCAACACCGAGATCTGAGAGCGTGACGGACGCACGAACGAACGCACGAACGCACGATAAGCTCTCGTAGGGGTTCGCCCGGCTGAGGCCGGGCGAAAAAATTGTATGTCGCGAGCTACAGTAACCCAACGGTTCAAAACGCAAAGCTTCTCTAACTTGCTCGTCTTCCGTCGTAGAGAGACGATCTTGAGCACGTTGAATAGGTTTCGGCACACTGATCATTCCGTTAAGAGAAGTCGAGATCCAAAGTTTGAAGTTCGCGAGCTACAGTAACTCAAAGGTTCAAGCAGCAAATCGGCCCTAACTCGCTCGTCTTACGTTGTAGGGCGGCATTCGTTCGACCGTTTGAAAGCTTACGTTCAGGCAGTTGTTGAACGGTCATTTCTAAAAAAATACTTTTGTTTTTAAACCCTTGTCTTACGAATAACTGTCTGCTAAGAAATTAATCCCAGGCGATCCCAATGTTGCCTTTGCAACAACCGCTCAGAAATGCGTGTGTCTTGCTCAAAAATTAATCCCGCGCGATCCCAATGTTGTCCTGCAACAACCTTTCAGAAAGGAGCGTGTCAGAAGTAGCGCATGAATAGTGGACTCCGGGCGGGCGCGCGTCATATCGGAAAGGCTTCGAAATACTTTACAAAAAGTATCCACTCTTTTACTATTCCACTTTAAAACACTCACAAACCACTCTGTATTTATAAAACTACTCAACTTTTAAAACAGCTTGTTGGCACTGTTTATAACTTTTTGGCACTTGTTGTGTTATTTAGAACTCTATCCATCCATTTTTGCCATCATGCGATATAATTCACACAAACATGTCGCAACATATTTATTTCAATTAGCGTAAATCCTCCACGCACCTCGGAGAACATTCTGTGGAAGTGTAGAAGAGGGGGGGGGGGGACTTATGGCTTACGTTACTCTAAGAATTGGTGCTTGATAATTGAAGTGACGGCCATGCCAAGTATTATTATATTGTAGACCACTTGCAACAACAGTTTGTTTGTGCCAACAGCAAACAAGCTTAGTCGTATCTATTTGTATTATTTCTTCAGCCAGCTGTAATCGAGCTACGCGGTACGACAGGGCACTTCAATTTCACATCAAGAACAAACTAATAAGAGCGAACATGGAGTTTGTCGTCGCCGTTCTGCTTTTGGCCTGCTGCCTTACTACAACTATTGTAGCCCAGCACGACCAGACGGTGAAGGTGCCGGCGCTGGGGAGGCCCTTCACATTGGGCTCCTTCTGTGATGTCCGACAGGACCGCATGGTCGCGCCAGGTGGGTGAGCCCCGTACGGTGTCGCACGCTTCGCTATTAGAATCGACTGTTGCGGAGAGTCAATGAAGCGAAGTAAGTGGCCACTGTTTTGTCACCGCGCTTTCGAGTGCGCTTCAGTATTGAGTTTAGCAGCTGCTATGTAAGTCCTGCAGTTCACCATTCTAGTGCTCGCTCCCAGTTTAGACTTTAGCTGATAAACTGATCGGAATCGGAATTCTTAAACTATGCTGAAGCACTTTGCAACCCTGCACGGTGAAAGTTCAAGTTTCTGCTTGAGAGGTTTCGATGAGATTCGCTCCAGGTGACTCCCTGTGGTCGCCTGCGACTCTGCGAGCGGCGACCCATCACGCGACCAAGCCCTTCACCCAGAGCCGCGTCTACGAAGGAGAGACGTTCAGCAAGCGAGCGGAAAAGTTTCACCTGAATGGCGAGCTGAAGGCCTCCTTCGCCGCCAACATGATCCAGATCAAGGGCTCGGGTGCGTTGCTCTTTCTCATCCTTTGCGCTCAATCTGGGTACCTAGACGGAAGTGGTGGACGGACAGAAACCACAACTGCTGCAGCGCGCTACCTTGCGGAGAAGCAGAGCAGCAGCTACGAGGCCAGCGTGACCATGGACTATCTGACGACCACGCACGTCTCCTATCTCTCGCTGGTCTCCCTGAGGAATTCGATCGACGATCCCCACGCCTTTGACAATCAGCCGGAGGCTACGCACGTCGTCACGCGCATCGTCTACGGCGCCAACGCCGTCATGAGGTCGAAAATCATGTTTGCTTCATGCATGCACTGTGGATGTAAAAGAAGCATTCGCTTTGATGCGGGAACGTACATACATGTCTGACTGAGGGAACGCCAGGTGCCCTTTTGATCAATAAAATACGGCACCGAAACGGAAAACTTCAAATTGTTGCGAGAGGCTGAAATATTTGGTTGCGGAAATAGAAAGCCTTGCTATGTAGTTTAGCACTAGTGTAAGGGGCTTGCTTGGCCTTTCCATGCAATTTCCATCCGTTCAATAATAAGGCACTGGTACGTTTTGCTCTCCGTTGCAATAACAGCAAAACAACAAACGTGAATCATTGCAGATTCAAAAAATTCGAGCGCAATTCTACGCGGCGAAAGGAAGTCGAGGGAAAACTTCGTGCCGTCATCAGCTATCTAGCAGGCGAGTTGCAAAGAAGCGTTGCAATCTATCTACCCGTACACTGTCAAAAATACAATCTAAATGTTTATTCAGTATTGTTGGTTTATGGTTTATGTGCTCCCGAATACGTTTTGCTTTTCGTTTCAGTGCAGTTGGAAGGCGGCGTCGAGATCGATCACAAAGAGCTTGAGGACGACTGGGCGAAGGATTATTCAAGTTTATAGGGGACTTCCGCATCGATCGCAATCCCCGCAGCCTTCTCGAATGCGTGCAGATGTATTCCGAAATTCCCGGCATGATTTTTCGAAACAACACTGTTCCATTTGAGGTGCACATGATTCCTCTTGAGCACTTCGATTCGAGGTGAGTTGGCGAAACATCACCTAAATTTGAATCTTTCAATACATAACTTGACTGATAAACCTTCAGAGGCAAACGCCTGGTTCGCAGTATCAGCAATAGTTTGCTCGATCGCATGGAGAAGCGAATCGAACAGTACGAGAGGCTGGAGCTCGGCGTACTGGACTTGAAACTGCATCCGGCTGTGGCAGCGTACACACAGATCAGAGACGACATTGGGGACTTCGAGAGGGCTTTGCAGAGTCACAGGGTCACTTTCGAGGAGCAGTTGCTGAAGATTCTTCCAAAGGTGTGCTTCTGTGCGTCGTGTGCTGCGCATCTGAATATGGTTATGGTGGTTAAATGCCAGTCGGAGCCAACGCTGTATTGGTAGCTTTCTAGGAACATGCCTAGCTGTTTGAAAACGCCCAGGACCTTTGGGTCGTTCTTGAGGCCTTCCTACGCCCTGTGTTGACTACATATGACCAGTTTTCTGCCCCCGTCAACTGTGTAGTCCATGTTTCTTGGCCTTAGTATACCCGAAACACTGTCACATAAAGGGCAATTGTGAGGGTATCTGAACTCCACCCTCTAGGTGCGTGGCGGCGGACTGGAGGAGGTGGAGCTGACCAAGATGCTCAAGCAGTCGAACACCTCACTGTCCATGCGCAACCTGCAGAGGTGGATCGACTTCAAGCGGCGCGAGGTGGCCGCCCTCCTTCCCAGCTTCAAGTGGGCCAGCGGCCAAGGCATCTTCTTGGATGAGCACAACCCCATTGAGGGCCTCGAACATGACTCCAACGTCGAGCATATCGTCGCCTTGGCTGTCAGCCTGCCCTCACACGACGAGTTCCTCCGCTGCTTCCAGGAACTCTGCAAAATCCCAAGAATACGCCCCAGGAGTTGGAAGAACTCCGACCAATACAAGTCAGCGCGCGTTCTTGCAGATGTTTTGTCTGCAGAAATGTTCTCACGTCTTAGAGACCGACCGTCTTTAGAAAGCTGCGCACCTCCTTTGTGATGCTCAAGAAACGGCTTTACGAGGCCAATCATGAGAAAACAGCAGCCGGAGTGCCTCTTCGTCTGTACAGAACAAAGTTCGCCGTTCACGAAGTCCTGACATATAACGACGAAGAGTCCCATTTCAAAGTGGTGCACACCAAATTGAAAGACGGGTTGTTTGAAAAAAGCGACCTAACACTCGGTTCACTACCCGTAGTGAGCGTCAGCTTTGCACGCAAGGACTGCGACAAACTCCATGTTGAGATACAAGTGAGTGTTGCCGGCCTTACGGTTATGGCACGTTTTTGCGCACATCTTTCTGAAGTAGAGAAACACTGATGGCGACTAAATGGACCAATAGTACCACTAACATGTACAACTATGCTTGAGTTGACCTTCTTATTGCCTACTCCTCCACCCACCCACACAGGTGAAGGGGAAGCAGAGCAGCCTTCTCAACAACGGAGGCAAGAAGGCGCTCGACTCACTGGTGGATGCTGCGGTTAAAATGGGAGGCTCCTCCAAGTGGCTCTTCATCAAGGACGAAGACAGCGGCCGACTTGTAGAGCCGCCGCTGACCTTCAACCCAGTCGCCTCCTCGCTGGATATGCTGGAAGAGCAACAAGAGATACCAGGCGACGACAAACAATACCATCACAAGTTCGACGTCGCCTTGACTCACGAGGGAGCCACAAGTAAGCGCGCCACAATCCCTGCACGCATACAGTAGTTCATCTGCATTATCCAATTACATAAATACAGTATGATTTTCTTCTTGTAAGACTTGCAGAGACCTTTTGCCACTACAGCCTACAGTGACGCGTCAGTCATTGTACGTTGTATTGTATTGACCTCTTGCGCTCTCTCTCTTCCAGCGCTCGAAGTGCACGTGCGAGCGCGATGCACCTTCGCATACTGCGCCTCGGGAAGACTGCTGACGAGCGTCGTGCTGCCCCAGTCGTGCAAGCAGGACTGCGTGCTGTCCATTTGGAGCTCTTGGACAGCCTGCAGTAAGACTTGCGTCATTCCGGGCGGTCAGCCGGGCAAGCAGAGTAGAACCCGCCGCATCGTGGCCCAGCCAAAACACGGCGGCACGGCGTGCCCCCACGCCTCCCACTTGGAAGGGGAACAGAGCTGCAACCCGCGGAGTTGCGCCGTCGACTGTCAGATGTCAGGGTGGAGCGACTGGGGCGCCTGCTCAGTCACTTGTGGGAAGGGAACGAAGCAACAGACGAAAAGAGTGGTGGTGTCTCCCCTGCATGGCGGCAAAAGTTGCCCACCATTGACGACAAAATATAAAAGGTGTTTCCTGCCGCCCTGCCACTGTCGGGTTAGTCGATGAACTAGACTGTTTGCCAGTAGGCGATAATGTATAGTTCATAGGGTAGCTGTCGTTGGGGTGGTCACAAAACAAAGTTTAGCTGGAAAATCTTCGACCAAAGTTCTACCACTACTGCTCTGAATATGCAGTGAGTGACCCATCGGCTTTAGTCGCCTCACTGATCATTTGTCCTCTCATTGGCCAAAACTCAGAAATTTAAGTTTTGCGACTTACAGTAGCCCAAAGGTCCAAACGCGGGAAACGGGTCTAGCCCGCCAGTCTTATGTCGTGAGCGACAAACGACCTCGACGTGCTCTTTCTAAGGATAGCACAAATTTGTCTAATTAAAAACACGTACCCCGGAAATCGATTTGTGACATAACTCGCGCCTAGATGGGGATTTGCTGAAGACGTGCAACATTGACATAGGAGGATGTGCACATATAGACGACATATGAGGAATAGTAGAGTCTATGAAAGCTGCAGGTAAGTAAAGTACCTAAACGGATGGCAAAACAAAACACACTTTCTCTCAGGGCCCGGGCACGCATCATAAAGATCCAAGTTGCCCCGTTGATCCTCTGCCGGACGATTAGAGAATAGGAGGGATGGATTCACTTCCATTTGCGACTCTGAAATTCGTTCCTGACGTTTGTTCGTGACCCACACACGATGGCAACGCGTGCCCACGATTGGAATAGCAACAACGACGTGATCTACTTAATACGTGTCTTTACTTGAATTGATTTGTTAATTGGCTGAGCCCCTAATTAGCTGAGCTAAGGACATAATCCGCCAAATGGATTTTAATAATACGCCATTTGCGGCGGTGGAAAATATAACGTTAAGGCCGTAATCCAACCGCGGAAGCGTTTGGCTTTCTCGTAGTACAGGTCATCTAGTTTGTATGGTGGGCTTCAACTTCTAGCGGTACATGGTTTTACAGCTGTGGTGAACGTCCTCAGACTTTCGGCTGCGTACATTCCACGCATACATCGTACGCACCATGCATAAAATCGTACGTCCATACCACGCACGTCTGCCGCATAGTGCCAGTGGCTTGTACACAGCAGTGCAGTCGCATATACGCTCAGCCCATTAGTCGTTTATTCCCGCGAAACTCATTTGTACCCGTCGAAGTAGTGCTTGTTCACTTCGTCAGCCAAGGCCAGCAAGCCCCCAAGCAGCTGCTCTGCGAAAGGCTCTAAGGCTCAATCCGCTCGGCTCGCTCTCCGTCTGTCTCTGTTTAGCGCGTGCAACTAACGATTATGGTCAGGAAGGTGCAAGCTGAATTGGTGCGACAACGCACGTCCGAAATTGTTGGTTACAGTGCGCTCGGCAATTCGCTCAATGGGCCGGCATAGGCGAGCGTCTTACTGTACCACTTCCGTTTGAATTCGGATTTCAGGATATTTATCGAAACGTTACGCTGTTGTCAAAGATTTTCCAGGGAATCGAATTGCCAACCCATGCCGATAGTTGAACCCAAATTACGTCCGAAAATTTTGCTTGCAGCTCAAACTAGCGCAGAAAAATTGTAACCAAAATACAGTACGCTGCGTCATAGGCGGGTTTTCCCTTAAATATCGCGAACCAATCGGCTCCAAAGTAGCACAATCATGTTTACCGTCCAATAGCTAGCCAATGCGATGGAAACTTGCCAACTTCAATGCCGATTTTGAGGAGCTGTAGTTGAAAGGTTGTCTTTCACCCAAATTGCTTTCTGGATCATAACTCTAGAAATCGTGAATGAAATTTCTTGCGTCCTTTTGTGTTTGATAGCGCTCGATTGTTTTTATACTCCACAAAAAAGTGTGGAGTATATAGCGTTTGTGCGCGAAACGCAGAAAATTACAGTCAACGGCGTTCGCGCGTGAAGCGGCCGATTTGCAAACGGTCTTTTGCGTTGGGTAGGCCTAGTGGGTGGGCAGCCTGCACGACAAATGGGGTCACGCTCCGGGACCACGTTGGCGGGAAATTCAAAAATTTAAATTTTCAAAGTACTGAAAAAGGCATAGTACAAGGTAGAACTCGAAAAAGTTGCATATAATGGTATCATGGTTGGCGCGGCAGCGCCAAACCATAATATGTTCCATGAAGGCCGCGCGCACCTTTTCCCATCGTCACGATGTTTGTTTCTCAGGGTGTACTAAACGGAAGTGGATGAAATTTGGCACACTAAAGGACTTTATCATAAATAGATTAAATTCCAAATTTGGTGAAAATCGGTACAGTGTAGCAAAAGTTACAGGCGCAAAAAGGATCGCGGCGCGTTTCTTGTCCCACGGGCGGGGGGTGAATTCTTCTCCGTCTTCTCCTTCTTCTCCTTCTTCTTCTCCAGATCACGCTCTAACGTCCATCAAAGGCATCAATCAGGATCTCGTCCAGTCGCCTTCCATTCTTCCCACCGATGGTTGCGCGCATATAACACCAACCCCCGAAGTGCCCCCGCTTGTTCAGGAGGCCCTGCATAGGTGTCCCAAAATTGTCCTGTTAAGTTTTGTGCGTGCCTCGAAGTGCCCCCGCTCGTTCAGGAGGCCCTGCATAGGTGTCCCAAAATTGTCCTGTTAAGTTTTGTGCGTGCCTCAAAGTGCCCCCGCTCGTTCAGGAGGCCCTGCATAGGTGTCTCAAAATTGTCCTGTTCGCTTTGTGCGTGCCTCAAAGTGCCCCCGCTCGTTCAGGAGGTCCTGCATAGGTGTCCCAAAATTGTCCTGTTAAGTTTTGAGCGTGCCTCAAAGTGCCCCCGCTTTTCAGGAGGCCCTGCATAGGTGTCCCAAAATTGTCCTGTTCGCTTTGTGCGTGCCTCAAAGTGCCCCCGCTCGTTCAGGAGGCCCTGCATAGGTGTCCCATAATTGTCCTGTTCGTTTGTGCGTGCCTCAAAGTGCCCCCGCTCGTTCAGGAGGCCCTGCATAGGTGTCCCAAAATTGTCCTGTTAAGTTTTGAGCGTGCCTCAAAGTGCCCCCGCTTTTCAGGAGGCCCTGCATAGGTGCCCCAAAATTGTCCTGTTAAGTTTTGTGCGTGCCTCAAAGTGCCCCGCTCGTTCAGGAGGCCCTGCATAGGTGTCCCAAAATTGTCCTGTTAAGTTTTGAGCGTGCCTCAAAGTGCCCCCGCTCGTTCAGGAGGCCCCGCATACGTGACCCAAAATGTTCTACTCGTGTTGTGCGAGCCTCAAAGTGCCCCCCGCTCGTTCAGGAGGCCCTGCATGCGTGTTACCAAATTGCCCTGCTCGTCCCGTACGTTACCAAAATATGTCAAACTCGTACGAGAGCCTTTACAGTCGTGTCTCAAGGTGGCCTACATCGGTAACGTGGGTTGATTGGCTCCGCCAATCAAAAAGTTAGAGTATTTCATGTAAAATGCCTAAAGGCAGAAAGGGGAATATGTTCCAAGTATGAAGCATGTAAAAGTAAGAGTATTAAACGATATTCCTATGGTGTAGCAAATGCGGCGCTTTGCGCCGCCCACCAATTTGTTAAAGAAA
>JASAMZ010003781.1:15000-21054 GCA_030248115.1 Linhomoeus sp. GSCO2_2
AAACAGAGTATCCTCAGTCGGCGCTACTTCTGCCACTGAGAAGACCGAATGGGGCAGTAGCATTGCGACAACGAGAAATGAGTCCGGTGCTTCTAGCTTCGCCACAGAAAAGACGACGTCGAATGAGGCTACTGGCGGCTTCAACTGGCTTCTATTCATCGTACTTCCAGCCACCGTTCTTGTGCTGTTCATCATCGGAGCTTTCATTATGGTCATTCTCCTTTGCCGAAGGCGACGTCGAAGGCGCAGTGCTGGTAGAGAAACCCCTGCGCGAAGGCAGAAGAGACTCAAGGCTCGCAAGTTGAAAGAAGCTAAAGAAGGTCACTCTGTTATGGTCGTGGAGAAGACAAAGCGAAGAGAGGAGAGATCTTCCAGTCGTGGCGAGTTCGACGACTGAAAAGTTGAAGTTTCAGTTCTCGGAGAGCGAAGCGGCTACCGAAAGAGCGAAGAAGCCATTGAAGAGAGGAAGAGGTCTCACGACAGAGACTGTGGACGAGGACCTGGCGTGGATCCAGAGTTGTTAGACAACACAATGAGGGGGTGGGGGGAGGGTGGGGGGGTGAGAAAGAATGAAGGGAGAAGGGAAAAGTACGGGAAGGAGGTAGGAAGTTGGAGGGGGCTGGGAGGGGGGAGGGGTTGAGATAGAGAGTGGAGGGGGGGCGGGGGGGGGGGGGGGGGGGGGGGCGATTGCGAGTCTCTGAAAAGAGGGCGGAGAGTTGACGAGGGAAGGAGAGTGGAGAGGAGATATGTGAGAGTTCCGTCCTTTGTGCTGAATACACGCCTAAGGAGCAGAGTGTCGATGTGGAAGATCAGACCTGGGAGAATGCAGAAAGATGAGCACGTGGACCGAAATCAAGGAAGAGAACACTTTGGAGAACGTGGAAAGTCTTGGCACAGTAGAATCACACGACGAAAAAGGAGCCCCGATTCGGCCCCAGTGTCCACTCGGAACCGGCGCCTCAAACAAGGAGACAGCTTCTTCGGCGCAGTCGAGCAGCTTGGAGAGAGAAGGAAGAAGAGTTGACGGCCAACCAGTCGGCCACCAACGAAGAAGAAAGTACGGAGGTCTACCCCGGACCCTCGTCTCAGGTTCAGCCTTAGTTTGCTCAGTGTTATTCGGTCTGTCATGAAGTGCATATCTCAAACGACAGCTGTTCAGCCGTCGACGGCCGCCGGTGTCACGGAGACTGCTGAGGAAGACGAGTCGGAGTTCGACGTCGTCTTGTGATCGGTCGAAGTTGGCGAAAACCAAGCGCTGCCACTGAGCGATTCTATTTCTGCGACTTGGAAAAGCGCCGGAGAAGCCGTGATCTTACGTGTATCGTGATCCATGATTCGTTTCTTCTTCTTAGTGATGACGGCGCTTCGCTCGTCTGTTTCTGTACGCTACTTCTGTGCAGTTGAGAACTTCCTTTGAATGTTGACACTCTGGAACAGGACAATGTTTCAGAGGCCGGTACCATTGACGCAGCAGCTGTAAAATAGAAAGCGGTTGGAAAGGGGCAGTGGTTGGATTAGTTTATATCTTATTTAAATCAAACTTAGTTACATTTAAAATTATTTATATTCATTTTGGTAATCTAATCAAGCTCAAATAATTTTATTGGTTTTAATTTATTTTGTTTTAAAATATTTTGTTGACCTTGATTTAATTTATTTTAGTAAAGTTAAATTAATTTTCAAATACAAAATTTACATTAAAATCAAATATTAATTAAATTAAAATAAATTATAATTCAATTTGTAATTTGTAACTTAATTTAGATTATAATTTAATTTAATGAAATTTTACTAATTTAATTTAATTTAATTTATTTAGTTAAGCTAATTTAATTACATGTATTTAATTGTTTAGTCGAATTTAATTGAATTTAGTTTGGCTTAATTTTTTGTCATGTGCGGTATGTAGGACGCTTGATGCGATTAGGGTGTCCCACCAACAAAGCTCACTTGTTTCCCCGGGAAGCAACGACCGATTATATGTTTTGAAAGAGAGAAGGAAGACGACAAGCGCGCCAACAAGTACGATAAACTCTGACGCGGGTAAAATGGTTTTCAAAGATGGTTCCATGTGTGTAATAGCACCCTCCAACCCAACGAAGACGTTGTCGGCAACCGTTTTGGCTGACTAATCGATCCCCACCTCCCCGCCGCCGCCGCCGCCGTCGCCGTCGTCGTCGTCATCGTCGTCGTCGTTGCCGTAGTCATCACCACCACCGCCGCAGCCATCGCCGCGTCGTCGTACTATATACTCCACCCGATCGTACTCTGCCGACTGAGAAAGAGACAAAGAGGGGCTTTTGTGCAAGGTTTGGAACGGGCAGTCCAAGCCACCGCCCATCCGCCGGGCGAGCGACGGCAGCAACTTAGCTCGACAGTGACACGACCGTCAGTTTCAAGGCTGACTGTGAGTGTTTGGGGAGTTCAATTCCAGTTTAGCGGGATTTTAAAACAATAGCTGGATTTTCAAAAATTAACGGGATTTTTTTCAAAAAATAGCGGGATTTAGAAAAGATGACGAAACTAAAGAATGATCCGGGGTTTTTCAATCGAGCGGGATTTTCAGCTTCTCTTCAGTCGGACAAGTGATACGTGACACTCCTTGAGTGTCAGATCGGCACTCCGCGTGATTGTTTTCACAGACGGGGGCACAGAAACTCCAACGAGTGTTGCGTTCCCATTAGATATTTTTGCTTCCAATTGTTTCAGCGTCAAACTTTAGGGTCTATAGCCGGGGGTGGGCCTAAACAGATGCCATACACTTAGAGGTCAATGTGGCGCAAGTGACGCGTTGGAGCAGGCTGTACTGACGACGAGAATGAGCGCAGGCTGTACTGACCGCTGACTGTCTATAGCCACTCACAATGTAGAATGCCAGCGGCGCCCCAATCTACAGGCGTGCCTTATCTACGCTTCACAGCGGGAGCTTCCCGCTGAGAAGGACGGCATCGGTGCTACAGTACGATGCTCCAATAACTCGGTTCGATTGCGCGTGCGTAGACGCCTTTCTCAGCGCGTCTTATATGGACGGAGTACTGTCAGCGCAGCAAAATCAAGTGGCGGACAGTATTTTCGGAATTTCGCGGGAGAATTTTACAGAGCGTGTCAGTATTCAGGCCAAAATCAGGCTAAATACACCGCAAATCGCCAAACAAACGACGGATTCAGGCTTTCTGCGGCGTCAAAAAGCCCAGACACAACTGTCAACAAAATTTTGAAAATTCAACCCGGGACCCAATTTTTGGCCGGCCGGGTGCCGAAAGCAAGGTAAAGGCGTCCAAAATCGCAAAACAAACACCGGATTCGTGTTCAGCGTCGTCGAAAACCACCGAAACAAGTGAAAACTCAATTTCGAAAATTTGACCCCGGGATTCAAAAATTCGGCGCGGCCGAGTCCGGTACCTCAAAATGGTCGGGGGACCTTTCGTCTAGACCAACTTTTGACGCTGAACACGTTGCAATGGTCAATTTGCCACTAAAGCCCACGAGCTTTCCAGCCCAAAAATCCACTCAAAGTCAAAAATCCCAATTTTCCGCTCGGGACCCGGGACTTTTGGCACCGCCGGATCTCCCGGAACGACAAGACCGATCTCGGCGGTTTTGATGTCGAATGAAAGGTAATATAAGTGTCCAGGTCTGAAATTAAATTGGCGAGGATCCACCGTCGCAAACTCGAGTTACGATTTTTTAAATGTCGGGAAAAATTTAAAATTTTGAAATTTCTACCGTACTCCCGCGGCGGACCGCCTAGGGAGCCCGTTCCAGCGATGCCGCCTAGAGGACCCGAAGGCCTACAACATATCCAAAAATCACCAAATTCGAGCCACTTTTGCGAAAACTGTGGGGTATTTTTTTTTTTTTTTACTTAGCAAAAATTTGAATTTTTGAATTTTTCGCAAAATTCTTCCACCGTCGAAATTTTTCACCCGGGCACGCTGCGCGTCGTCATAACCTATCTTTTAAAAAAAAAATTTGGCTCCCTAGGTGCTTCGTAGCGAGCGCCAGGCCCGTTGGTGTTAACTGTAGGCTTTACCGCTCCTATAGCACTCCTTCGCTTTTCAAGCGGCGGAGTGCCAAAAATGCAAACCGCAGGCCACGCTGCGCTGCGCGAGCCACAAAATGTCGTCTTGTGGAACGACACTGCAGTTTAGCGAGATTTTCAAAAATACTTTAGCGGGATATTCAAGTGCGCCTAGCGACACTTCAGTTTAGGGGGGATTTTGAGAACTTTCACACTGCATTTTAGCGGGATTTTCCGACTGGCCTAAGCACACTGCAGTTTAGCGGGATTTTCCGATTAGCCTAAGCACACTGCAGTTTAGCGGGATTTTCAGCGAGGTACACTAGTTTAACTGGCAAATTCCTTTTCTTCTCATCAAGATTACGTATTCATTGCGCCACCGTGCGCGCTACAGATGCGCTAGGCAGATGGGAAGCCAACTATGGGCGCGTCGCGGCTGACGTGAGCTTAAAAGCAGCACGGCCGAAAACGCCTTTACCGAGTCGGAGTCAAAGTCGAAAGTGAATTTTGCCAAAGCGAAACTGCACTCACTGCCTTTTGACACAAGGAATCTGAAACATTTGGCGGAAGATCGGGATTATTGCTTGGAGATTAGAACTTCAGGTGTGTTTCAGATGTCTCGTCATGGACGGAGTGGATTTTCCCAAAGCGAAGCTTGTCAACGGCTTTCTGCAGTGCAGTGGCACTGCAGTGCTTGTCAACGGTTCCGACGCATCGTGAAACTCTTTCTGTACAGCACTGTACGAGTGTGCAATCACTCGAGAAAGCAGTCGAAAGTGTTATCGGCATGTCACAACACAACTTCTCCAGCGATCTTCCGTGTGTATGTACATATCCGTGGGTTCACTCTTCTGTTTCAGCGGTCGGCGTTTCTTCAACTGAACAAAAGGAAAACGTGTCAGCGCAGTGGGCGCAGAATGACATACTCATTCACAGTTTGCAAGGTTGCTTCCTACCCGAGGTGAAGTCGGACTCTTCCGCGGTCGTCGTCGTCGTCGTCAGGTTCGTATCAGTCGTCGTCGTCGCCGTCGTCTCCGATTCCCAGGCGCTTCCACTTTTGTCGTTGACGTCGCCGGGGGATCTGCCACTCCGAGTCTGACTCTGACTATTCCCGTCGACTTGGTCCTTTTCCCCCACTGCTGGTCGCAGAGGAGGAAGAGAGAATGTTTAGTTTTCTCATGGCGCGCCTCTGCCGACGACGCAGCACCAGCAGGACAGTGGACCCGACAGCGATGAGAAGAACAGCCGCTGCGATGGCAGTGATGACGACCAGTGACCAGTTGAAGCCTTCCGCTGTCTCAGTCACAGTCGGCCTTACTGTTTGGACTTCTGTTCCCGCGGTGATGATAGTGGCCTCAGTGCCATTTGTGGTGGCGGTAGAGCTCCCAGCTTGCTTCGTACGATCCCTACTCGTTGGCGGTTGGATTCCCGTTGAGCGCATCTGTGTCGTGAGGGGCCCAATCTTGGTGCTTCGAGCTGGGTGGCGGGTGCTCGTCGAACTCCCAGGGAATGTGAGTGGCGACGAGCCTAAACAACAACTGGCAGTTTACATGCAGCGACGGAGGAGAAAGTGGTAAAGACACGACAACCAACTCTTTGTAGATCCGCCAGTGACGGTCGTGGTGCCAGTTGTCAAAATAGTTGTGCTCTTTGGAAACGAAGAACTCTGCTCCGTACTGCTTGTGGAAGTGCCGCCGTTATCATTGCCTGCGCCTGTACTCTGCATCGCGGTCGTCGTCGTCGCTGGTATCGTCGTGGTCGTTGTGGCCGTCCTCTTCTCCCACGACAACTTTGGATTCATCTTTGGATAGGCGAGGTGATTGTTGCATAGGGTGCCTTCGCAGCAGCACACTTCCAGTTTTCGCTTCATGTGTCCGACACATAGGGTCTTCACACTGCTGGCTTGCAGCTGTTTGAAACACTGTTTTTCCAGCTCGTCGTCCCGTCTCGGATAAGCGATGAGACAGAGATGGGGCAGCCTTTCATTTTGGACGCATTTCTCCTTCTGCGAGTAGGAGAAGAGCCGATTCTCA
>JASAMZ010003783.1:0-20822 GCA_030248115.1 Linhomoeus sp. GSCO2_2
AGGAACCTATTTTTGACTGAGAAATGGGTAGATCCAGTTACAGACATGCACAATCCGAAAAATCGAGTTTTTTTGTAGGTTTGGGCTCGTTTTGTCAAAATTTTTGCCTGCGGCGGTAGATTTGATCCATCTATTTATGCGCAAATTCGTGTATTGTTGCCCAAGTGTTGGTGTTTTAAGCCCATTTCGGCCACTTGTCATAGGTGCAGGCCACCCGGAGGCCAGGGGGGGGGGGGTTCTAGTTAAGGAAAAATTTCGAGAGGGGGGGGGGGGGTCCTGGCACCGTAAAAAGTCAAATTAGAATGGTCAAAAATGTGCCTAAAAACGCCCTATTTTGGGCAAAAACATGCTAGTTTGTGCATAAATAGACGAAATATAGCGCCGCAGGCGAAAATTTGGACAGAATAAGACCAAAAACTACGAAAAATACAAGAAAATGTCTGAAATTTCCGGATTTTTTTCCGATTTTCGGATGCCAAAGGGGGGGGGGGGGTACCAGTGAACCAGTGAAACGTGCACTGATGGTCCAGGGCCAGGAGGGGGGGGTTCCCTCCCCGCCCCCCCCCGCCTGCACCTATGCCACTTGTTGACTATCGTATAACGCCTATGCGTTCGAAGAAAGGACAACGATATAGTGCCGCGGGCGAAATTCGCGTCTCTAGACAACAAGACGCGAAAACGGTGGAAATGCAAAGAATTTGCCGATTTTCGCTCGAATATCGAATGTGGGGGGGGGTGGGGGGGGGGGTCGGAAATCATCTTGCTAAGGTCTGGGCTGCAGCCAATCAACAATAAATCCCTCGAGAAAAAGGCGCCAAATTCAAACTTTCAAATTTCCCAGGATCTCCACTTCCCAGCGGCTGCACTCCCTGCGAGAACTGGAAAAGTTCTGCGGGGACAATGGGACTCATTTTCGACGACAACCACTACGATTTTTCGAGCGAACTGCCGCCCAATGAGGAGGAGGGGCCAGGTGGGGGGGGGGGGGGGGGGGGGGGGGTCGCCGGAGGGAAGAAAGGGGCTGGAGAGGGGGGCGGGGGGGGGGGGGGGGAAGGAGGGAGGGAGAGAGGAGGGAGGGAGGGAGCTGGAAGGGGGGCTTTGTCCAAAGTTACCGTACGTAGCCACCGTTCACGCTCGTCTCAGGCCCAAGCGGCGGTCGCAGTCTGCGCACTCTGTCGGACTTTGTGGATTCCGCCGAGATCTTACCCGTCGCCGCCCACAACGACGACGACGACGACGAGCCGTTGGCGGGACCTTCAGAAGGTGCCAAATTCGAAAGCAGAGAGGTGAAGAGAGTTACAGGGTGGCCCAAAAGAAGTGAGGCCCCTAACTTTGTGGCCGCCATACTCAAGCTTGTCTGCAAATATCAGGCCCAAATTTGGACACAACATATTGTGTGGTGTTTTTAGCCAACACATAAAATTTCAGACAGCTTGATGCAACGAGCGCCAAGTTACACCAATTTCCGCAGCATCATGTTGGAAATCGGGTGCAGCCAGGGTTTTTTTTTCGTCCGAGATCTAGGCGTATGGCCTACGCCTAGCCAAAAATTTTAGGCGTATTTTCCAAAATTTTGTCGTACACGAAAAATTATAGCGAAAAATAAGTCCAAAAACGTAACCAAATTAACCGAAATATCGCTACATTCTGCACTGATTGCAACGAAAATCTGCTAAAATGAAGGTAAAATCAGCAAAAAATCTTCACGGATTGCTTCAACAGCAAATTTTGAGCCTGAAATGAACCGAAATCATTCAAAATAGCGCCGCAGGCGAAATTTTTTTCCAAAATAGATTCCTTCTGCTGAAAAAGTCCTCTATGGTAGACTTCCAGAGCTGAATTTCTAGGCGTAAAAGTTTACGCCTAGTCAAAATTTCTAGGCGTATTCCAGAATTTGGGCGTAAATACGCCCAATATTACGCAAAAAAAAAAAACCCAGGGTGCAGCTGCTTTTCAATGGAGAAGGCCCTGGAGAAGCAGGACGTCCACGTCGCTGGGGCTCCTCCAGGGCTTTTCCATTGAAAAGTCGCTGCACCCGATTTTCGGCATGATGTTGCGGAAATTGGTGTAGCTTGGCGTTCGTTGCATCAAATGGTCTGAAATTCTAGACGTTGGTCAGAAACACCGCACGATATGTTGTGCCCAAATTTGGGCCTGTTATTTGCAGACAAGCTTTAGAATGGCGGCCACAAAGTTAGGGGTCTCACTTTTTTTGGGCCACCCTGTGTTTCCCGCCCAAAACGGGGGGGGGGGGGGGGGGCGCGCCCCCGAACAAACCCAAAGAACGTGCCGCCGACGTTTAGGCTTCGTCCAGCGCAGAGGAGGTGGTCGACGGCCTCGTGGTGGAGACGGCGCCGGGTTCCCTTCCCAGGTCGGTTGCCGCCCTCTCAAGTCTGTGTTTGCTGTGCCTACGGGGTGTGCCGCCACTCCTCCCCCCCCCCCCCCCCCATAATCCCCCCTAATCCCCCCCCCCCTTTCCAGGTCGGGTGGCCCCCAATTCGTGGTGGTGGGGGCGTTGGTGCCCCCTCCCGTGCTCACTCCCGCCGTGCCCCCGCCGCCCTCCCTTCTGAGGAGGGGGGAGGCGGCCCCCGCCTCCTCCCCCTACTACAGGGTGGGTGGGGGAGGACCCCCCGCGGGGCTGAGGAGCCCCCACCTGCAGCAGGAACAGCTGTTGTATGAGGAGGTGGGTGGGGGTATGGGGGGGGGGGGGGAACACAATTGTTGCTTTGCGTACAGTACACTGTACGGTCCATGTTTTGTGCTCTGTGCACGGTGCGGTGCACTCGGCTCTCGTGAACATATCTCGGCAAACATTTGAATAGGTGGCTTCAGCGCTTGTTTCCCAATCCGCATTCGCATACTTCCCCACGGCAGCGTACTGTATAGCGGCCGGTTTCCAAAAAGTCCAAAATTTACCAAATTGTTACACCCCCTATTTGTATTGGGCAGTGATCGAAATACCAACATATTGGTCGTCGGGAAAAGGGGGACGCTAACTTATCTACCTCCCTCTTATGGGGGGGGGGGGGGGGGCACGGGGATTTGAATTTGCGCCCACTTCTGGGGTCTCGCCTGGACAGCTACCGTAACCTCTCGAATAACAACCTTCAAAATAGGCACGCCCTTCTCCGTGGACGCTGCCAAAACCTCCCAAATGCCGTATATATGGGGCCCACTAGTGTGGGGGGGGGGGGGGTGCCCTCATTAGAGGTATTGCCGTATAGCCCCAGTTTTCTTCAGGTGGAGGAGGAGGGGGCGGAGTACCTGGGGGGAGGGGCGGACGGGCCCCCCAGCTTCGAATTAGTCGCCAGTGGTGGTACGGTAGGCGCCCTACCCGAATCGACTACTATTATTGCAAACGCGAATCGACCCCGGGGAGTGGTCGTGGCGAGACCCTCGATGGAGGAGAAATTGTTGCTGCAGGCGGGTGGTGGAAAATTTGAATTTTCAAAAAAAAATATTCTTTTTTGATGTAGAAATGAAAAATTTGGAAATTATTGTCGCAATTCTTCGGAAACAAAGGTTTTTTCATGTGCACCATCTTCATATAAAGTGCGTAACGCCAATATTTTTGCGGATTTTGTCTTTATTAGTCGGATGAGCTATAAAGTTTGAAACGTTTTGCTGCCTCCCTGGTAACTTTGGCCTACCCGCCTTATTCAGACTCATTTGAAGAATCTAATCTGTCATATTTTTCGAATTTGTGTTTCAAAATAGATTCAGCTTAATTTGGCGAACCTTGTAAAATACAGAACTTTAAAATTAAACGCCAGAAAAACCACAAACTTTTTAATCTTTTTTAATTTTCCAGGACTACGAAAGCCTGCTGGCCGGCAGGAGACCACTACAGTATCCCCATACTTCCCTTATCAGAGATAATAACAATAGGCCATCCGTTATCACTACAACGACTACACAGAAATCGGAATTGATTCCACCCCCTAATGACGACCTGATGAGCGGAATTAGGGTCACCGGGATGACGCCGGCAGACCAGGCGCCTAGAAGGTATATGTAGCTTTTATTGCTCTAATAAGCCCCCCCCCCCCCACCCTAGAGGGAGGTTGAAAATGTGAGCCCCGGCGGCTTATTGAAGTACCATTTACGGTAGGTGGGGCGGGGGGGGGGGAGGGGGTACGGTAATATACACCCCCTCACCCCGAGATGACGTCATTGGTCCCCCCCCCCCCCCCCTCCTACTTTTGTCCTGAGAACGACAGTTTCGGAATTCGTGCGTAGGTGCGCGTTTTTGTAACATAGTCGTACTCTTGTTCCACAAATTCTCTCTTTCAGACTTGTCATGAAGCTGCGGGTGCCCGACGTGAAGACGGCCCCGCCGCGCTTCCGCAACGCCGTTCGGGTGAGTCCGTGCGTTCGTTCATGTGTGCGTGTGTAACGCCACCCCCCTCCCCAACAGCTAGTTAGTGAAGCGAATTTCACCGCTGAGAAATGTCAAGTTCGCTGGAATGCCGGGATTTTTCGCCCCTTTTGACCTTGAAGGGAAATTGTCCAGCATTTACAAAATTTGAGTTCTATTTAGCGGCCCATTCAGAATTTTTCATTATCTGGATTGCCCGCGGGCGCAAAACTCCCTCTATTTACTGCGCCGCGGGCGAAAATTCTACCATCGGCACTGGCATCTTGGGGGGGGGGGGATGGGGGCGGTAAATACCCCTGTGGGGGCCCCCCCCCCCCCTCCCATATCATGATGTCAAGATTATGTTCGCCCCGGGATCAATTTCTCTTCACAGGTGGGCCCCGACGGCGCCGAGTACCTCGACCCCTTCTACCACCCAAGACTCCACGTGGGGGGTCGTGGGAAATTCGGCGTCGTGGGGGGTAGGGGTCAGGCCCCCACCGTGGCACAGTTACTACTGCCCGAGAGGGGGGAGGAGTGGGTTCAGATGCCCCCCGAGATAGCGGGCGACCATTGCTATGGTGAGAAACCCTGGGTACAGGCAGGGATGTACATAAAGGCAATTTGTCTTGGAACGCGAATTTTGAAGAAAAAGAATTTGTTCTCAACCCTAAGTGAAAGATATTTCAGTTGAAAAGTTGACTGACTTTTTATAAAATTCGGAAAACTGTTACATGTACAGGGTGGTGATCTATATTTGGGTTACGGTATTCGGAAGCCCCGCCCCTGGCCCAATCTGTAACCCCCCCCCCCCCCCCCCAAAGTATAGACAAAGATCGCTGTATAAGTATTCTCAGCAGAGTCAGTCAGCACCAATTTTATTCTCCTCCACAGCTAATCATATCCCCCCCCCTTTCCAGGCAAGGTCCCTCCCTCCGCCCTCCAGGGGGGTGCCCTGAGGAGGACGGGCTTCCGTACGGTGCCCAAAATTGAGGCCTCCCTCCAAGCCCCCGAATACAATCCCCCTCCTCCCTCCTCCGCCGTGAGGAGCGTCTTCGGGAGGAAGGTGGTGCCCGTGGGGCTGCCCAGCAGGAGGCGGCAGGCGACCCCCCGCAGGGGAGCCCCCGTCCAGGCGGGACCCCCCGCCGGGGGCAGCGCCCAACAGGGGGGCTTCCCCTTCGTCGATGCGCTCTCGTTGGGAGGTGGGTGAGAGGAGGGGGAGGGGGGGGGGGGAGTGAGAGGTTGGGAGCTGGGGAGAGGGGAGGAGGGTCTAAAGGAGGGGGTTGGAGGGGGGGGGGGACTGTCTGCCACCGCGCTTGATCACCTCCCCCTTTGCAGGAGGCCTCCCCCACCACCAGCATCCCCCTCCCCCTCCCCACCCCTCCTCAACCCCCTCCAATAGCGGAGGGAGGGACCCCACCGAGTCTCTATTGGGGGCCGCGGACCGCCTACCGGCCAATATACTCGAGGGGGTGGACGACGCGCCCGACAGCAGCTTTTGAATTTTTGAATTTTTTGTGAATGTTGTGCCGAATTGGAGTGAAATACTCGCGTATTATTATTATTTGTGCTATGCCAAAGAAGGAGGGAGTGTCTGTTTAGTGGTAATCGAAATGTGGGGCGTTGTATTGTGTCCTATATTCGTGTAGCTTCTAAGTTACGGTACCATGCGGTGCTATCTATCGGGTGACTTGCCAACTTTTTTCGTTCACTGTGTGAGATTGCGCCAACCGAATGATCTGAAATTTTGGATGTTTACTGTTTCATGTTCAACTTAGATATCCTCCAGGTGAGAGGTTTGTGACATACATCACGCGCAAGTGACAGAGCCGCAAAGCCAAACCCTTGATTTTCGAGGGTGGTCAACACGTGAATCACCGTCATTTACGCAGTGTTGAGCGTTGTGCGAAGCAGTGAGCGGCATTTGAAGGGCAAGAAAACTAGCTTTCAGATGACAAAAGAATGGACTTTGTAACGCAAACGACGCGCGAGGTACACCCAACCAAAGTTGGTCAAATCATGCTGTAGAAGGAGAAACGGGAGCCCCTTCTACAGCATGATTTGACCAACTTTGGTTGGGTGTACCTCGCGCGTCGTTTGCGTTACAAAGTCCATTCTTTTGTCATCTGAAAGCTAGTTTTCTTGCCCTTCAAATGCCGCTCACCGCTTCGCACAACGCTCAACACTGCGTATATGACGGTGATTCACGTGTTGACCACTCTCGAAAATCAGGGGTTTGGCTTTGCGGCTTTGTCACTTGCGCGTGATGTATGTTACAAACCTCTCACCTGGAGGATATCTAAGTTGAACATGAAACAGTAAACATCCGAAATTTCAGATCATTCGGTTGGCGCAATCTCATACAGTGAACGAACGAAGTTGGCAAACCCACCGTTGGCCACCCTGAATACTACAAGTGTTTGTCGACTTGTCTAGTTACGTTGTCAAGCTCTTTCCACTGTTCCATTTTGTTTTGCGGAATAAACTTTTTGTCAAAAAGCGTCAATTTCAATGTGAATTACTCCCTGCGAATTGTGCTTCGCTGTGTTGAATTTTTTAGTGCGTTTCTTACCACTTTGAGCGTGTGACAATAGCAATTTCGGTCGGCAAAAGAATTGGATCATTGCGTTGGGATTTCTCGGAAATTGGATTCGATTTGAGACCTCAGAACAGCCATCGCAGCAGTCATGTCGGTGAGTGGATACGTTTCAGGTTTACTGCCCTCCCTCCCCCACCCTCCCTCCCCCTCCCTCCCCCCACCCCCCCCCCTCCCTCCCCCTCCCTCCCCCCTCCCTCCCCCCTCCCCTCCCCCATCTTTCATTCCAAAACTTTGTGTGGCGTGCGGCACCTAACTTCTCCATAGTTTCAACCCCCCCCCCCCCCCCCCAACAAACACCCACACGCACTCGAATAAGCGCCGACCTTCTTAAGTTCTTATAGGGGTGGGGGGCGCTTATTAGAGCATTATTCCCATAAATTAATAGGCCCCAATGCCCGTCAACCCGAAGCCTTTTCTCAACGGTCTGGCGGGAAAGTTGGTGGTGGTGAAACTGAAGTGGGGCATGGAGTACAAGGGATATATGGTCAGCGTCGACGGATACATGAACATTCAGGTGGGTTTTTGGCGCGCAATTTGAATGTTTGAATATTCGCCGATTTTCTATGAATGATTGTGGCTTGCCACTGTAGTTGGGGGGGGGGGGGGGGGGGGGGGGCGCTAATCAAGCGGTCCAAAAATTGCCCCGGATTGTACCAAAATATGCGACGAAAATGAACCAAAGAGTCACAACAAAGATCCCCTAAAATGTATTGCCGCGTGCAAAAAGTATTTAAAATTTTCTGGGGGTCTATAGGGGGGGGGGGGGGGGGGGGGTACGCTGTTGTAATACAACGCCAAAACTGCTACCGTCGTCGTCTTTGCAAAGCTTGAACGCCGCGAATGGAATTGAAAGCCTTTCAATTCGCTCTCGGTTTCGAAACTGAAAAAATAACAATTTTTCAAAATATTTAAAAAATCGCTATTTTCGCAGCTGGCCAACACGGAGGAGTTCATCGACGGGGCCAACACGGGCAATCTGGGCGAGGTCCTCATCCGGTGGGGATACTGTATTCGTTTTGAATTTGAATTTAATTTAATGATTTTTATAATCTGAAGTTTTTGATTAATTTTGTAATTTTCTAATTGTTTTTCAGCTGCAACAACATTCTCTACGTGCGCGGCGCGGAGGAGTAGAAATTGCCTAGAAATTCGATGAAAATTCCAACGCGAAAAAAGACGGACCTTCGTTTTGTTGAATTTGACACATATGATGTTTTGTTGGGTTTTTCGGCGGTCCGCGTTGTGTTCGTGCGTAATCGGCGTTTTCTTACTGCGTACGTGTTACGTGCTACGATCTCTCGTAAGAAATCGAAGGAACCGTAATGCTGTTTGTTATGTGGGACTGACGACAGACAATATTTTTTGGCACCGCACACCGAATTACGTTCACAAAATCTCTAATAGACGCCCTGTGTCGCTTATTCTAAAACCCACAACACGTTATCAAGGTTATTGTTTCACATTTCATTTCATGAAATTCAATTTATTTCTCTCGTCCGCTTCAATATCGTTGGCTTGCTATTCAGTCTTGTTCTCCCCTGCGTTGTCCTTTCCTTCTTCGCTGTCTTTGTTTTCCGTCGCTTTGTAGTATTCCTTCTCTTTGTTGTCGCTTCTTCCTCCTTTGTCGTCCTTGTTTCCCTTCGTTCTTTCATCGTCTTTTTCTTTTTCCGCTTTGTCGTCTTTGCTTTCTTGCTTGTCTTTGTCATCGGTTATCTTTTCTTCTTTCTTTCCTTCTTTATTGTCTTGATCTTCCTTCTCTTCGTCAGCGTCATCCTTTTCTCTGCCGTCTTTGCCTTTCTCTTCTTTGTCATCTTTGTCTTGTTTATCTGTTTCGTCTTCGTCTTTGTCCTCCTTCTCTTTGTCATCACCATCCTTCTCTTTGTCTTGGCCTTTCTTATCTTTGCCATCGTCTTGGTCTTCCTTCTTGTTGTCTTGGCCTTCCTTGTCTTTGTCTTGGTCTTTCTTGTCTTTGTCATCGTCTTTGTCTTTCTTCTCTTTGTCATCTTCGTCTTCGTTCTCTTTGCCATCGTCTTTCTCTTTGTCGTCTTTCTTGACAGAGAATTGGTACGGTTCGGTCAGCCATATCTTGATGTAGGGCTCATCTTCGCGCGTGTCGGGCTCGCACATGACTTTGGTGTTCTTGTATCGGTAGGTTTCGATGGCGTATTGGGGTTCTAGCTTCTTCGCTGACAGTCCTTTGTCGTAGGCCAACACGGCGAATTGCGGGGGATGATGGCGACCTGAAGTGCCATTCTGTGTGATTTGTAAATTTAAAATATTGCTCGATTGATACTACCGTCGGCAGGACGGCGGTATCGCCTTTTGAAGGCCCCTCCAAGTGCGGTGACCAGTTGGGACATCGTACGACGCTTCGTGGGCCCCTTGTTCCAAGCGTCGACGACCTTTCTAACCAGTTGCCTGTCTCCCGGCAGACGGCAATAGGCCATCTCTAAAGGAACGCGAAGTAGACGTTAGTCTACCGTCACCAGCAAGCTGTGGGAAAGCTACAGAGTGGCCCAAAAAAAGTGAGACCCCTAACTTTGCGGCCGTCGTGCTCAAGCGTGCCTTCGCCGATCATGCCCAAAATTACACACGATAGATTGCATGGTGTTTTCGACAAACTGTGCAAATTTCATCAAATTCTATTCGGCGGGCCGCAAATGGCATCGTTTGCCGCAACACCATGTCAGAAATGCGCCGCTTTTACACAGCGGAGATGGTGGTGGCCGCGGCGGACACAGTGGTCCGCCACCGCCACCACCATATCCACTGTGTAAAAGCGGCGCACATAATTTCCGACATGGTGTTGCGGAAAACGATGCCATTTGCGGCCCGCCGCATGGAATTTGATGAAATTTGCACAGTTTGTCGAAAACACCATGCAATCTATCGTGTGCAATTTTGGGCATGATCGGCGAAGGCACGCTTGAGCACGACGGCCGCAAAGTTAGGGGTCTCACTTTTTTGGGCCACCCTGTAAAAGGGTGAAACTTCGAGATCTGTTGGCCCAATGTGTTGCCACTTCTTACGCCAAATTTCAGCGCCATGGACCCATTCATGCGGGAATGGCGGCTCGAAATGCAAACTTGTCACTGACCATGTCTGGCCCTCGTGGAGCAGCGAATCTGATTTGAATCGCTCGTTCTCGAGTGGGTTACAAGTCACGATACTCGTCCCAACGGCATTCGAAAGCTTGTGTCTTTTGTTTAGAATGACGGAAGTCGCATCAAAGTAGGTTGTGGCCGCACGACTGGGTGTTGGGTGCTGAGACTTGGTGTCTGACGTGTCAAGACATGTCACTAACGGTGCCTCAAGTTTCACCCTTCCAGCTTTCCTTCATCGGGTTGAGCGCGTCAGCGCTCAACCCAATTTGTTCGGCCGGAGGCCAGTGCGCCCCCGGGGACTAGGGGTTAGTACTACGTCAAAAAGGTAGACTTAACCGATCGGGCTGAAATTTCCACCATAGTTGTTCATAGTAACAAGAAGTATTGTGCTAAAATTTCAGCCAAATCGGTAAAGTGGTTCCCGAGATATTAAACAAAAACTCTCGAAAAATTCAGCAATCCATCTGATCGCAAGGTTTTCGGCCTCGTTCTCGCGAACGGTACTAGCTAGAGCAGAGTTTTATGGCTCGTTAGAACCGCCTACTAATCGGATTTGTTGTGTTAAAGAAATCACCGAGATCGGTTGAGTATTCCGAGAGGTGCGGCCGAACAAAAAAATGGCCGAAATTTTGGCTAAGTCCCACTCAAGACGGCCGAGCTCTACTGGTGCATGCTGGGGCGCCAGTCGAAGTTCTCCCCACCAAAGTGCACCACAAGGTGAACAAAAGTGTAAAACATTTCATCTTTCTAGGACGTTTGAGTAAAAAGATACAAGGTGGCAAGAGTCCCCCCCCCAAATGAAAAAAGTTACATGGTCCCAACCGTCGCGTACGGTTCGGGGCTCGGCTCAAGACGGCCGAGCTCTGGTGGTGCATGCTAGGGCCCCAATCGAAGTTGACCACCAAAGCGCATCATAAGGTGAACAAATGTGTAAAACATTTCATCTTCCTAGGTTGTTTGGTTCTTGAGATATGGATGCCCAAAGGTTGGAACCAGTACAGTATGACATTATGACGAAGCCGTAAAATTTGTATAGTCGATGTCGAAATGAACTGCAGAGTGGTGATATCTATTGGAGGGTGAGAGGGACCAGAAGGGGGGAGACAGAAGACAAGACGAAACGAAACGAAGCAAGCGAAAGAACGGGATATGTATTGGAGGTGTTGTGGGTGGACTCCAGAAGGGTGGTGGGTGACAGAATGACGTTATGACGAAATCGTAATTTGTATTGTATAGCTGTCTGTATCCAACCTCCGAGCCTGTCTGTGCATCCAACCTCCTGTGGCCAGACCTGTCTGTGCATCCAACCTCCTGTGGCCAGACCTGTCTGTGCATCCAACCTCCTGTGGCCAGACCTGTCTGTGCATCCAACCTACAACAGCAATCCTTTTAAAGCAGACCTGTCTATGTCACCTCTCAGCAAACATGCTCTATGCCCCCCCCCCCTTGAAGGTGTCCACTCTGTGGACATGGACAGGGTGTGTATTTCAGGAAAGTTCCCCCCTGCTGGGGGGTAAGGACAGGTGAATTTGTTCGTCCTTATGAAGACTGATGATGAACAGGCTGTGTATCTCAGATGACTTCGGGCCCTCTACTACACGGACAAATTCAGCGTGCTCTGTATATGGGTGCCCAACTCTCACTAAATTATGAGTCTCTGTGTTTGTCGTTTGTGTACTTACTGCAAGCAAATCGCTTACCCAGCAGTAGTGCAGAATGTGCATTTACCAACGTTAATACCTCCAGAAGCTCTGTTAGCAGGTGAAGCCATCTACTTGCGTGCATGGCTGAGCGGTCAAAGTGGGAGTTAGCCATGGGGTCCGTCACCCTTGCGTACGTTGCACTGAGTGCGGACATTGTGTTGTGTGAGATGCGGTGGCAGGCACTGAATCCACACACGTGTGTTGATAGTGGTAGAGTGCGTTTGCCGCATGTACGTTGTGCGTACGTGATAAGCTTCGTGCGCGTGAACAGAGCACGCTGAATTTGTCCGTGTAGTAGAGGGCCCGAAGTCATCTGAGATACACAGCCTGTTCATCATCAGTCTTCATAAGGACGAACAAATTCACCTGTCCTTACCCCCCAGCAGGGGGGAACTTTCCTGAATCTTAGTTTACTGACGAAGAAGGGAGGGGAAGCACTTTCTAATTAGCACTACACCCACCCCCATCCAGAGTGTAACCCGTCGTAAGGCGGAATACATCCAGAACAATTCCCTTTATCTCTCGCATGCAGAACAGATGGTCGGGCACGGGCGTCAGCCAGGCCGCTCGGTCCTTGGCCTCGCTACGCATGCCCAGTACTGTCCACTTAAAGCCTGGGCCTGAATGCTGATTGGTTGGTGTGTTGTGGGCGTGTGTCGGTTACGGTACCTACGGTATTGAGGGGCGATAGAGCACTGTAAGGAGCCAAAATTCAGTTGTGTAAACGTGTAGCCCTAGGCGGAATGTGTAGACGGTCACTGCCGAGCATTTCGCGCATTTTTTCGCTCGGCCTCAGCCGAGCGATCCCTATCAAGAGCTCGGCGTGCGTGCGTGCGTGCGTGCGTGCGTGCGTACGTGCGTCACGCTAGCTTCGGGCTTAATAACTCGCTCGTCCGACGTCGTAGGGTGGAGTTTGAGACATCGTCAAGTAGCCTGCGGACTCCTCTCGCCGTCTGAGTGGTCGAAACTGAAATAAGTTTTCAAACTCGCGCGCTACAGTATCCCAAAGTGAGGTCCATTTTAAGACAAAAGTTGACCGAAGCTAGTCAAATCGCATATCAAAGTGAAGCGCTCGAGCTCCTGAGCACGAATCCGACAACAAAAAGTTTCAAAAGTTTAAACAGAGAGCTACAGTAACCAAAACGCGTCGAAAACTGGAAACGACACGCTTGCTTTGGGCTTAATAACTCGCTTGTCTGACGTCGGTGGGTTGAGTTCGACACATCGACGGGTAGTCCTCGGACTACTCTCGCCATCTGAGTGTTCAAAACTGAAATAAGTTTTCAAACTCGCGCGCTACAGTATCCCAAAGTGAGGTTCATTTTAAGACAAAAGTTGACCGACGCTAGTCAAATCGCATACCAAAGTGAAGCGCTCGAGCTCCTGAGCACGAATCCGACAACAAAAAGTTTTAAAAGTTTAAACAGAGAGCTACAGTAAGCAAAACGCGTCGATAATTGGAAACGACACGCTTGCTTCGGGCTTAATAACTCGCTTGTCTGGCGTCGCTGGGTTGAGTTCGACACATCGACGGGTAGCCCTCGGACTACTCTCGCGAACTGTGACGTCGAAATAATAACAAGTTTTAAAAATTGCGCGCTACAGTATCCCGAAGTAATGTCCGCGAAAAGTCAAAACTTCATCGAACCTAGTCGAATCGCATATCAAAATGAAGCGCTCGACCTCCTGAGCAAGAATCCGACAACAAAAGGTTTCAAAAGGTCAATGAGAGGGCTACAGTAACCTAAACGCGATGAAAACTGCAGATTTTGGTTTGTTATATCTTGGCACTCGTGCGTTGCAGAGCAGCGGTCTTGACATCGCTGAAGAGGTCACTGCAAGCCAACATCAAATCATGCTCACAATTAACTTGTAGTTTTGCGTTAGATTCCAGTGTCTTTTTTAAAATTTAGTCTGAAAAGATGATATTCTTGGTGTAAAGAATTAAACCCGAGCGATACCAATGTTGCGTAGCAAGACCACTCCAAAAAGTGTAGCGAGGAGAGTCAAAGACGCTGCACGAAACCGGAAAGGGCCTTGCTACAATCTCAGTAACAAGCTCCGGTATTAAAAACTTGAGTTTGTATTCTGACTGACATTTCAAAGAGTTGCGTTCTTTCTGCAGAGAGTGCGAGAGTTCATCGCCCGCATGCTCCGCTTCATGAGCCCCCGCTTCGCAAGAGGGTATTGCATAGCAATATTGATTTCGCCCGCGATTTGGCTTTTAGAGCAAGAACATCCCTCTTTCAAGCAACGCTTTTAAAAAGTGACAAAAACTTGTAAAAGTTTTGGCAAACAATTGACAGAGCACAAAAGAGCGCACTATGAGCAATCAAACGGTGTCGCACTTCTGCATGTAGCAAAGAGCGATCTTAGCGTCAAAATCCAGATAATGGCGTTTTCCGCGGTGCGTGTTTGCGTAATTGAACAAACCTTTGTAGCCGCATGAAAGAACACGTCGAGAGCTTTCACCTGGCGCGTCGATTGCCACTCTACGACGTAAGACGAGCGAGTTAGAGCCGTTTTGTGCTTTTGCACCTTCAAGTTACTGTAACTCGCGAAATTCAAACTATTGTGTTTCGACCAAAGGGAGAACAAATGATCAGTGAGTCGGAAGCTATCCAAAAAGCTCGAGATCGTCTCTCTACGACGCAAGTTGAGCGCGTTAGAGCCAGCTTAGCGTCAAAATCCCGAATGGCGTTTTCCGCGGGGCGTGTTTGCGTAATTGAAAAGGTTTTACTGCCACATAGAAGAGCACGTCGAGAGCTTTCACCTGACGTGGCGATTGCCGCTCTACGACGTAAGACGAGCGAGTTAGATCTATTGTCTGTTTTGCACCTTTCGGTTACTGTAACTCGCGAAATTCAAACTTTTGAGTTTCGACCAATGGGAGAACAAATGATCAGCGAGTCGGGAGCTATCCAAAAAGCTCGAGATCGTCTCTCTACGACGCAAATTGAGCGCGTTAGAGCGATTTTAGCGTCAAAATGCCGAGAATGGCGTTTTCCGCGGTGCGTGTTCGCGTAGTCGAAAAAACTTTTGCAGTCGCATGAAAGAGCACGTCGCGAGCTTTCACATGACGTGTCGATTGCCGCTCTACGACGTAACACGAGCGAGCTAGAGCCGTTTTGCGTTTTGACCTTCGGCTTACTGTAGCGCGCGCAATTCAAACTTTTGAATTTCCAAACCTCTTAGCTGAATGATCAGTGAGTCGAGACATATCCGTGTAGCCCAAGATCTCCGCTCTACGACTTTCCAACGCCGAGATCTGGGAGCGTTACGGACGGACGGACGGACGAACGCACGCGCGCACACCGAGCTCTCGTATAGTCTCGCCCGCCTGAGGGCGGGCGAAAAAATGCAAAGCTCAAAACCACTCCGCTTTTTAAAAGAGACTTGTTGGCGTGAATTTTGCTTGGTTCTGCTTGAAAGTATTTTCTTACCCTACATATCTCCTAATTGGCATTTCAAAGCGATGCACGAACGCACGCTGCTGCCCCCTCTCCAGAAGACCCTTCACAAGGTGGACGGTGCTATTGAGATCTGACGTGTTCTGTGTCGTCAGGAACTCCGCAATGGTGTCATTAGCAATAGGATCCATGCAGAAAAGCAGCTTTCTGTCCTGCTCATCCTCCTCCTCTGCGAGCCCTGCATTCGCGTATGGAAAAGCTGAACGAACGCTGCTATCGAATGCTTTCGACTAGAAACGCTGCAGCTATGCGTTGTGCACTGTACACCACATAGGTACATATTGGAGCAACATGTACCTACCGGGGTGTTGTCACACAAGGGCAAAGACAAAACGCCAATTGAGGACACGCAGCGTGAAACTTCCAAGCGGTTCCACGTTCCGCCATGGTGCATTCGCCCATTGAACTGGACAAATATCGTCTTGACACCGGATTTTGTCCATGGACAAAGAGCGGATATAGCGAGAAAAGTTTTGTCACAATAAAGTCGGCTTACCCAGCACAGTGGCCAGAAAATAGAAACTGGTCGCAGCCGCCAAGAACTTCCGCATAGCTCGCGTGGAACGCACGTTTGACTTTGCTGTGTACGTATGTACCACAGTTAGCAGTTGTGAGCTCGCAATTCGCGCCGAATGGGTGAGCCGACGCGAAGAGAATAAATTTTGGAACTATGCACATACTTGCACATGGACATCAATGTTTCGGCAAGCCGAACCCCGTCAATCGACTTGCTCGACGACAATGGCTAGAACGTACGCAACTGAGGATTCCTGACTTCGCTTGATATTGAAATGGCGTTGAAGACCTTTGCTTGAGGTTTTTTGAAGTTGAACCGCGCCTTTGCAACCTGCGACGTGCGCGCAGTTAACACTGCCGTTCTTCTATGCGTACAACACGCCAAACATTTCGTGTTAAGTGAACATCTCGCGCTAATAGCAATATTGCAAGCCCCAAACTCAGTACAAAGAACTATGCTCCATCTGGGAAGCTCGGCAATGACAGAAGATCAATCACATCCACTGTCCAAATCAATCAACCGCGAGCCAACCAAAACAGGAACCTCGTATCACAGGCTAGCGAACGGATTGTAGACCCAATTACTCGCTTCCTGCTCGATCACTCTTTCCACTTCTCCGCCGCTTTCGAGTATCGTGTTGCCTTGAAAGGGGCAGTGCCCTAAAATGGAAGCGACGCCTATTCTACCATCATTATCGCAAACTTTGGTTACGCTCTCACTCCACCTTTTGCCTTTCTCTCTCCGAAAATCGCAGGAATCTGAGTCAAGGTTCCACAACAGTCGTCGGCAGGCCAATCTGTCACCTGTTCCGCGCTCGCCACGTAAACCCCGCCCAGCACTCTTAGATTCGAGCAATTTTCTGGCAGTTTGGCCAGTTTGTGCGCCTGGGAGAGCGCTAGCGCTCCTTTGGAACAAATCAAAGACTGCAATTTGGGCGTTTGGAAAGCCAAGACCAGGAACCATAGTGGGGAATTGACTCCGTCGATCACTACCCTCTCCAGACAACGCATGCGGTGGGCGAAGAAGTCTAGACTCAAATCAGGCCCGGGCCAGAGGCACTGACCCAATGCGCACCTCTGGAGGGTTTTGCGCGACTTCTGCAGGATCTGCAGTATGGCCACGCTGCGCAGCACCGTGGTACCACTGCCTACTAAATGGAGCTCGGAGAACTGGGCCAGATTGTTGGGACAGCGCGAGTGCAGGGGGAAAATCTGGCCCATTTCGTGGAAGAATGGCTGTTTTTCCAAGGATTCCACGCGAACGTGGCAGTGGCTTGGCCTGAACACGGCCAGAAGTTCGCCCAGCTTCAGTTTATCCAGAATGTCTTGGGGCACGCGTAATTTGACGCTTTCCAAGTGGCGATTCCCGTCCTTTTGCCCTTGAAAACACTCCTTGACGCCGCTCAAAAGCATGCGCAATAAAAGGGGAGGGAAAATGGAACTGCTGTTCAAAGAATAGGTCCAGATGTCCAATTGAAACTCCTCCATTCCTTGCGAAAACTTCTCCAACACAAGGCGACATTTCGCCGACCACTGCCCAACCGATGTACTCTCAAAGAGAATATCGTTATCTTGATTGGAAATCGTGAGCTTTCTCAAACCGGAAGCGTAGGTAAAGCTCAGTTTTAGACAAGAAACGTCCGGTCGCACGGACGCTAAAAGTTCGCGCCAGACTTTTACCACGCTGCTTTGGAAACGACACCTTTGGTAGAGTGGCAAATAACTGAGAATTTCGCTCTGAAGTTCCGGGGGAAGGGTCTCCATATTGGCATAGGTGCAGGCCAGGAGGCCGGGGGGGGGGGGGGGGGGGGGGGTTCTTCTTAAGGAAAATTTTAGAGAGGGCGGGGGGGGGGGGGTCCCGGTACCCGGAAAATCAATTTAGAATGGCCAAAAATGTGCCTAAAAATGCCTTATTTTGGTCAAAAACACTGCTAATTTGTGCAGAAATAGACGAAATATAGCACCGCAGGCGAAAATTTGGACAAAATAGGACCAAAAACTAACAAAAATACAGCCAACAAGCCAATCAAACTATCAATCGATCGAGGAAATTAGAAATTGTGCGTAATTGAAAGCCCGCCTTTTCGCGTCCACCATCGGCGCTTTCTTCTCTGGGTCGTCAGCTTTTCGCGACTCCTCCATATCGTCAAAATTCGCGACAGTTTTCGTAGAATTTTTGGTTTTGTTCTGTCTCAAATGCTCCTCTACCGTCACCTCCTTTACAACGGGCGGATAGTAGCGCTTACTTTTCTGGCCTACGGACCCTGAAACGGTACAAAACTGCCTCAAAATGATTGAAAAGACGTTTTATTTGAAATTAATCACTTCTAGACGAATTTTGCGACGTTCCGCTTCTTGAAGGAGCACTTGTAGTGCCGAAAGCTTCGTCTAGGGTTATTTGACGGTATTTTCGCTTATTTGCACTACTTTTGTCCATAACTTTTCCAAAATTTGAAACGATTCGCAGACTTCTAGCGGAAAGTTGTCTGAACATGTTTAGCGTTAGAGAAACAAACTGCGGATACAGCGGAAATTACGCTACATGGCCGATTATACAATATCGTTTAGTGCACGCTGATTGGTCCATTTTGAAACACGACAACCACGCTGATTCGCTCGTTCAAATGACAGATTTTGAATTGGTTACGGTGAATTCCGTTTGAGTTTCGCGTGTTCGGAAAGTGACTGCAGACTACCCCTTTACCGCACGATCTGAAAGTGGTGATCACCTTTGTGTCTAGGGTGACCACCCTACGGGGCGAGACCCGTAGGGTGGTCACCTGGCGAGAGGGCTCCCGCAGGGTGGTCACCCTGGTTTTCAGGGTGACCACACTGCGGGGGACGTCCCGTAGGGTGGTCACCCAGGCAATCGCGAAAGCCCGCCATGCGAAATACATGATCACCTTTTGGAGATGGTATCAGAAACTGGAAAACGAGAGTAAGTGAAGCGACAAGCCGTTGTCATACTGCAAGGTGGTTCATTGATTGTTATCAATATATCAGTAGATTCAGTTGATTTCGTCTAGCTTCTCAGTGGGGCACATTGGATATGGCTCTTTGAGAGCAATAGCTGTGGTTTTGGCTGTGTTGTAGTTGTTGTAGTTGTTGTCAAGGATGAAAAGGGCACTGTATAGTACTCCCTTGATGATGTGTTTGACGGTGGTCGTAGAAAAGCTACAATAAAAGATAATTGAAAGCCACGGCCGACGACACGTCACAGGGCACCAGTCCGTTGATGCTGAGCAAACTGAATGGTTTTGATTTGGATGCGTGAACAGTCGTGCTTAGTTTTGTTTCATTCTGTGTTCTCGTTCGCAGGACAATGTGGCATGGGTTGTGGTTTCTTCCGTTCTGAATAAAACACATTTTCTCACATGCTATTTGTCTGACAGATGTCTGTGTATTGCTGGGTCATATACCCATCAAATACTGATGCATAATACATGTAGACTGTTCTGACTACAATACTTTTTCATTGGGCATCATGGGAGACGGGGACAATGAGGACTATGAAGAGGGCCTAGAGCTCAGTGACGATGACGATCGGGACGCCGACATCTACGCAGACGATGGTGACGCAGCCGAGGAATGCACACCTGCACAGCGGAGAATGTACAAAGTAAGCAGGTTGCAATGTGCCTGAGTCATTTACAAGGGTGACCATACTTATGTAACACTGATCACCCAGAGGGCATACGACGTGACCGGGCACTTCCAAGATGACGACGTCAATGTCGTGTTACCTCTATTCAAAGGGAATTGGGTACGCTTCCCTCCCAGGCCTAGGCGGGAACCAGTGGAATTCTCACCAAAACCCAAAAACACACCTATTGGACCTGCCATAGACATGCAGAACTCGACGTTACTGGAAGTGTTCTTCCTGAATTCGAAAAAAAAAAAATTCGAGAGCTTCTGACGACATAAATTTGACTTGGCCTTGGCTCTGAGACCCTCTTTTTTTGTTTTGCTCACTTTTTTGCCCTTTTTATTTCATTCCAACACGAACTTACTGTAGATGATCTTCAGCTACAAAGATGATCACTCTTTTCATTTTCCCAGGCCTCTCGGTGCTGCGGGTGACCACCTTTGCAACTCCCTTTCGTGGGGTGGTCACCCCGGTTTTCAGGGTGACCACCCTACAGTTCGCCTTCCACCGGGTGACCACCCCACGGTTTGGGCGCTTCCGGGTGACCACCCTACGGGGGGTGTGGTCTGGGGGACCACCTCGTGCAGTAAAGGGCTAAAGTTGCGTTCTTTCGCTGCTCCGCAGTACCGCAGCACAAACTCCAAAGCTTGTGACGCGGCTTAGTTTTGCAACCAACGTCGCTTCATTCTTTCATTTATCATTACTCCAATATGCATAGGTGCAGGCGGGGGGACGGGACGGGGGGGGAATTCTCTTGTATTTTTGTTAGTTTTTGGTCCTATTTTTCCGTCCGAATTTTCGCCTGCGGTGCTATATTTCGTCTATTTCTGCACAAATTAGCATGTTTTTGACCAAAATAAGGCATTTTTAGGCACATTTTTGGCCATTCTAAATTGATTTTCCGGGTACCGGAAACCCCCCCCCCGCCCTCTCGAAAATTTTCCTTAAGAAGAACCCCCCCCCCCCCCCCCCCCCCGGCCTCCGGGTGGCCTGCACCTATGCCAATATGGAGACCCTTCCCCCGGAACTTCAGAGCGAAATTCTCAGTTATTTGCCACTCTACCAAAAGTGTCGTTTCCAAAGAGTGTGCAAAGTCTGGCGCGAACTTTTAGCGTCCGTGCGACCGGACGTTTCTTGTCTAAAACTGAGCTTTACCTGCGCTTCCGGTTTGAGAAAGCTCACGATTTCCAATCAAGATAACGATATTCTCTTTGAGAGTACATGGGTCGGGCAGTGGTCGGCGAAATGTCGCCTTGTGTTGGAGAAGTTTTCGCAAGGGAATGGAGGAGCTTCAATCGGACATCTGGACCTATTTTTGAACAGCAGTTCCATTTTCCCTCCCCTTTTATTGCGCATGCTTTTGAGCGGCGTCAAGGAGTGTTTTCAAGGGCAAAGTATGTAACTGAACGAAGAAAATCATACATAGA